>JAFJTR010000159.1:0-29141 GCA_022559985.1 Parastagonospora avenae f. sp. tritici 18332-5
TCAACGCCTGCGCTAACGCGTCTGTCCTCGCCACGCGCGCTGCTTGCTGCCAGCCAGCAAGGGAGCCAACCACTATCTAAGGATGACGCGTTCGAGCTTGAGCTGCGTGAATTGCAGCCAGAGGGGGCTATTGTTGTTCCTACCGCCGCCTCGCGCGCTCCTACAGTTGCTTCAGCTGATGACAACAGCATAGTAGGGCAGGCGCTGGCGGCAGGGCTTGACACGCGCTTTGCCGACAACTTCGATGATATTATCTGGCTAAGGCTGCCTGGCGTAAATGCGGGCCATGATCGCAACCTGAGAACTTTTCTCTGGGTCGTTCGTTTGATCGATACAAAGAGCATCAATCCACATGGTTCTAGGCCGATCGGAGTATCTCAATGCTTTCAGAGCCTGGTAGAGGTTTTCTCGGACAGGATAAGTTTTTCCATAAGAGGAGCAATGGCCCAACCGTGGACTCTTGCTATGGTCACACTCCTGCAGTGAGCCTCCGATATAATGTTCATCTTTGATAGATGTGAAATTTGTGCAAGGCTCACTACCCCAGACGTAGGATAAAGCTTCGTAGGTGGGTTTCGTTATGCCGCTGTCGAGTATGCACACTTTCACCATTTGGAGTCTAACTTCATCTTCAGGCGGACCAGGCAAGATCTCGACCAGGCGTATCTGGCTAGTATTGTGATCTAGAGGGCTGTGTACGTAGTGGTCCGTTTTTCTGTACCCGAGTAAAGCGCGAGATGGTGCTGGCTTAAATGGGACTTGTTCCGTCGAGGTGTTGTCCGAGTGAGTCGGATGAAGTACCGGCCCCTCATTTATCGGCAGCTTAGAATTTAAAAAGGCCTCGTCAATATTGGCAACATCATGAAATCTGTGGGTTGCAATACCTTCGAGTTGCGTGCCGAGATCCGCTTCGCGTCGGCGTTTGTCGTGATCAGGTCTCTCTGTTAAGCAAACAGACTTCTTTTTGTTTCCCTTTAAAATGATGGATTGGCGTGGCGCGCGGGCCGTGATTCTCGCGATCTGCGATGTCGAAAGTTGCTTAACGCCATAACATCTTTTCTTGGATACTTCGCGATCAGTACGGGAGGTCGTTGAATTTCATTTTCTCTTTGACATCTTTGCATTTGTTGATGGAGACAGGTGCCCTAGACGAGTTCAAAAACCAACTAGACGGCATATGTTTCTATCTTATGAACTACGGACATGAAAGTTCAAGCCGTGCTTGTGACCTTGGGGATCCGCAATGCGCTGGCGTGGCGCTCATGTGGGCTATGCAAGTTCAGGGTTGGACATCCGAACAGCCTATCAACTCGATCAGCACTCTGCATTGTGCCATCATATCCATAGAAGCCGCTCTTATTTTCCAGAGACTACGAGAGAGAAGTCGGGGCTGGCTGCACAGCTTAGGAGTTTGTGCGGGGCATTCAGCCACCATGCATGTGTGCTTCCGGTGAAGCCAAAAGACTGCGAACACAGCCTAACAAGGTCTAGCGACGATACCTGGTCGCGCAATGCCTCTTAGTGTAGCCTGTATATTTTTGCAACATCGTGAACGCCACGAATAAAAGAGAGATTCATCAGCACAGGGAGTGTCGTAGGATTGTGCAGCCTGGCTATCTTCACGACACTTATGTTGATTGTGTGTGCATTTCATGCTTGCATATCTTGTATATCTTCAACATAACTAAGGTATGAGCATGTGTGAATTGTGACGATGTAGCCTGGATGTGTTTATAGCATTTAAGGCATGAGCGTGTGCGTTGTGTGATTGTGCAGCTTGGATGTATTCACAGTACTAACATGTTCAGCATATGTATTTCGTGATCGCGTAGCCTGAATATGTTCACAGCATTAACGGCTTCAGCAGATCCATTTCATGATAGCGTAGCCGGTATGTCTTCATAATTTTCCAGTCATCAGCGAGTACGTTGTGGGATAGCAGAGCCCGGAAATCTTCATAGTATTAACAGCTTTAGCATATGCATTTTACAATAGCGTAGCATGGACAAATTTACAGCATCATCAACATCAATACATGCATTTCATGATCGCGTAGCCTATGAATCTTCATAGCATTAAGAGCATCATCACATCTGAATCACATTCACATAGCCTGCACATCTTCACCGCATCACAGATCACAAGAAAATTTTCCAGCCCATTTCATTCATTCACCCCTTCTTCTCTTCAAACCCCACCTCCCCTCACCAAACCACCCCACCACCCCCGAAAACCCAAACCCGCAAGAGAAAAAAAAAATACACCCCAAACCTTACCAAAACTTATTCAGTTGGCGCGATTTGCAGCGCACAGCTCGAACGCGATGCCCTTCTGCACCGTGCATCCACCAACCGGCGCGCCAGATTTGTAGCCAAACCCGGCCACAACGTACGCTTTCTGGTCACACCACTTGTTGGCAAAACACTGATAACCCAGACAATCCTCTCCACCCGCAACCTGAATGCCACCGTCGTGTTTGGGCATGGTTCTGGAGCGCGCCCATGACCACGAGGGGCAGCATGAGATAGGCGAGATTGAACTTCATGGTGGAGGTCTGTGCATAGACGTTATGATTGAGAATATTCGAAGTTCTTTGGATGATGTTTGCATGTAGTGTGATACTGAGGCAGTTGAAAGTAGTTGGTTGAAGCAAGTAAGGTCTGCTGAGGCCAAAGGAGTGTGTAGACGGGGGCTCGCCTATTGTTATTGTCCTGTCGTCAAAGTCGCGGTCACCTCGAGTTATATTATATACTCCAATTGGCCCGTGCTGTGCACTTGAATACGTGAGTGCGGGTCGCCGCTCGTTTGGCAAACGAGGAGATAGTCATCAAGACGGCAAGATGAGCCAACTATGTGCTGCGCTCGACGTCAAGCAGACGACCAATCACCGAGGGTAAAATCTGAAGACTGGAAACGAGACGAATACGGAAAAAGTCCAAACTTAGATAGATTTCATAGAATTCTACGATCAAAGAGCCATATCATACAAACGAGCGCTGCTAGATACCCAGCTTTTACTTGAGTACGCCACAATTAGAGATGAACGTAAAAGAGCCCTAGCCAACAGGGCCTAAAGGTATCGAGGGACGCGGATCTTTCCTGCTCTGCGAGTAACAAGAGTACATTGGACTATCCGCTGTCAGTATCGCTCGCACTCGCCATGACTTGAGGTAAACTTACTCTTCGTATCCCGTCCATCCCACACACTTCCAGCAATTGAACAGGCCAGTGGGATCGTATCGCTTCTTCACCGCCAGTAGGCGATCGTAGTTCTCACCAAAGAACGTTTGCTGCCAATTCTCCTCTTGCCAATCAGCCTCATTCATGTAGCACCCGCCGCCTGGCGTCAGTGCTTTGAAGGGTTGCACGGATGCGGAGACTGTGTTCTGAATCTGCGTCCGGACGTTAGGCGGGGTAGTCGAGGTCCATGCCGCACCCATGACGACGTGCCAAAGAGTATCTCGCCAGGCGGGATTGAGACCGGTTTTGCTGTTGTCAGGCTGGTTGAACGGGCCGGTGGCATAAAGCTGTGCGCTGCCGATGCCCTTATTCGTATAAGAGAACTGCATCGCTGTGAGGACAGCGTCGACCAGCTGTCCGACATTGTCGTTGGTTGAGAATAAATCGCGCGGAATGAGACGCCCAGCTACCATAATGCCGAGTCCGACGGGTCCGTTTCGTGAAATCTCTGGAGTCTCTGTGAATTCATGCCACTCCGAAAAGGTCTTAAAGCTGTAATATTTGGATTCGCCAATGTCCAGACCAGGATAGCCATCGAGGAAGTTGCGCCATTGTGCGGTGATGCCCTTGATTGCGTCAATATCATCAGAAGGCAGTATCTGTAAAGACACGATGTGGTCTTTGAGAACAAAGTTGTAGCCAGCCAGGCCATGCTCTGCGAATTGTGTCTGGTTATGAGCCAGGGCAGTAAGGATGTCTCGGTGTACCTTGGACTGAGTAATATCAAGAAGACCCTTCGGCTTAGGGAAATTGGCCCGGAAGCTGTAGACATTGATGGGCACGGCCGGATGCAACTGGAATCTGTACGAGGTGAGGACAGCATAATTACCTCCGCCACCCCCGCGCATGGCCCAGAAGAGGTCGGGGTCGGTGCACTCGTTGATCGTGCGTAAGATACCATCCGCTGTGACGACATCGAATTCGACGGCCTGGTCAACCATCAAGCCATACTTGGGACCCAAAGGTCCATGACCGCCGCCTTGACCATAGCCTCCGGCAATGCCAGCCGAACTGACGGCTCCCACCGTAACAAGCATACCTAGTGGCTCGAAGAAAGTCCATGCTTCGTGAGCTTGTATGCCTGCACCGATCTCGCCGATGTTCTCATAGTGTGTTTTGCAACCTTGTGGTTGGAAAGTCTTATGGTATTTCGTTTCCTTCATGTTGTAAGTCCAGATAGCGAGCGAATTAGCAGAGTTGGATCGCCCCAAGTAATCGTGCCCGGTGTTCTTGATAGATAGGCGAATGCCATGCTGGCGGACGAAATCCAATGTCGTGCTTATATCTTCTGCATCGTGTGCCTCAACATGATATGTGGAGAGTCTGCCGAGCGAGCATTCTCCGGAAACCGGCGAGGAAGGCTCCAGGGAATTGAGAAGGCAGTTCGCCTGACCGCATGTTTCCCAGTCGAGGAACTCCATAGCACCATACTGGGATGTTCGTGCGACGGGATCTCCGTATGACGTGGCTACTTTGTGGCAGCTGTCACTAGAGTTCCCGTTGTAACATGGTGCTGCCCAGGGTGTCGTCGATCGAAGATTGCCATGAATGCTCTGGTTGAACTGGCTCCAATCACTGCTAGAGGGCCAGCAATCTTGTCCAGGAACGCATGTGTAATTTGATGCATTCACTTGGTTGTGAACAGTAGGGCCGTCGGAGACTGGAGTGTGTGATCGCCATGAGATGGCATTAGTATAGTAGCCACCGATGGCTAAGAGGCCGACAGTCGGCAAAATGATCTTCCAGGCAGATCTGCGTGAACGCTGTTCCTGTATCGCCCGTGTGTAGATCCGGTACTCCCTCTCGAAGTGCTCATCGATATATGCAGACTTCTCGTCTAAACGCGCTCCATGCCCATTGGTAGCCATGACGAAAGCTGGGTTCGTATGGTTTGAAAGTAGAGTAGTATAGTTTGCTCAAAGATATGATTCCAATTTGTCTCTCGTTGTCTAGTAGCAAGAAATGTACCGAAGGACAAGCCGCTGGCGAGTCCTTATATGCTGAACATCCGCCAAGTTACAGCAGCTACGCCGCGAACAGGCAATTGTATCGCAGAGGCCGTCCACTCATCATGGCAGACCGCCGTCAGGAATAGTGATGCTGCCCCGAAGCTAGCCCCCATCTACCCATATTTGGGCAAAGGCTGATGTATCTCAGCCTCAGCCCCCAATCTCACCTCCTGGCATTGGCCAATCACAGGGCTCAATCTGCATGCAGATGCCGCCTTCCGTCTAGCCATCGAGTCCTGCAATCTTCAGGCAACGACGATGGAAAATTCTCGACATGGATGCTGATATTGTAGTAAGGTGCCATGTCGTGACGTCGAGGCGGTAAGCGAACCACAGCGGAGGACGTGATGCAGTTCGCTAACAGCCCCACCGTTCGGCTTCGATGCCTAGCGGCTGCAGTTCAGACGCAGCGAATATGCCTTACAGCTGAGATATAACGGCTTCGGGGCTGACTTTTCCTAGATGTTCGCATGCTGCAGGTCGTCATTTCTGGCGCTTGTGAGCGGAATGTGAGAGGCTGAGCGTGCAGGTAAGAGCTGAAGGACGTTGAGATGGGACGCTCTGAATATCACCAATGACGTCTGCAGCGGTGCGCATTTGTTGCGATGGCATAAATTGATGATTGTGACGCGGAAGCACAAGAATTTTGGTCTGATGGTTGATGCTGGAGCTCACGCATCGTGTTCAATGTTGGCCCCTGGTCATGCGCGCCGAAGTACGTCCGAGGGGAAGGTGCAACAGAGCAGTCGCGCAGAAAGTGCGTCCGGAGGTCCGGAGTGAGATCAATGATTCGAAATCGTCTGTTCATAGACAGCAAGGTGGTACTTGGATGCCAACCTAGTTTGCCGGGATCGCAGAGTGAGTACAGTTGAGAGTTTTGTGCCCTAGGTCCAACAAGGATTGTCCGTTAAGGACGCAGTTTATCCCATTGAATGGGAGGAGTGTCTTTCGATTGAAACCACGATAGTTTCGGGTCATGATTTGAATTGAGCGCTCTAGAAGTAATCGAACCCGTTGTACCAGACGTATCCCAGAACAGCCACGGCGTTCAGCGCAGCATATGGAAGGCTCATCTCGACGACACTCCAGATCCACAGCGTACCGACCGGCGGCGCTGCCTTCATTACATTGAAGTACCCGTGTTTATTGCCAGAGTACACCAGGAAGCAGCCAGCCGCTATCGAGCCGATGCAGAAGGCAAGATCTCGCAGCAAAGGCAAGCGGTAGGCTAGGTTGACATGGGTCAGATACACCAACAGGATGAAGACGGGCATTGCCGTGCCTGCCCGCTTGAAGATCTCGCCCCAGACGATGTCTTCGCGGTATTGACTGTACACGATGACATCCAACGTGAGGTGCAGCGCGCCCATGGAGGCCGAATACAGCAGCGCATCGCCAAGCGGGCCTATGGCGGCGTCCTCGTCCTCCGCGGAAGTGCTTGAAGACACATCGTCGACTCGCACTCGTCCTGCAGCCTTGTCCAGCTCTTTCTGCCTTTCCTCTGCTAATTCAAAGAGTGTTTTGCCCTTGGGTCCGGATCGGTCGGGGTGCTTCAGGAGGTAATCGACAGCTGTGTTGTCGAGGTCGTCGGTCGCCTGGAAGGTGCTACCAGTGGCTTTTCCTTTGGATTTGAAGTCCTGTGCTCGCCTCTCTTTGCGGTTCCCAGCAGCCATGATTTGTGGTCGTGAACGTCGTGGTGTGCGTCCAACGCGTTGATGAAGGAGAAAAGTCGCGTGAGGCTCTGGACCCTGGATGACGCGTTGGGGCCAAAGCTCCGTCCCCGTTTCATGGCTCTCTCTGTCGACACTCTCCCCGTCAGCGTACCCAGTACAACACCAATGCAAACACTGCATACGTAACCAAAGCTACCTGAGAAGACCACCAACATGAACTGGCTCGGCTGGGCCTTTATGCCCCTCATCTTCTTTGGGTTCTGGATGTACACAAGCACGCTGAGCGCGTCTTTCCCCACACTCCGCAACAAGCGCATATTGCTGCTCATTGCCCACCCAGACGATGAGGCCATGTTCTTCGCACCTACCTTGCTTGGTTTGACGCGTCCGGAGAATGGCAACCACGTCAAAATCTTGTGCCTGAGCAGCGGTATGCAGTCTGCAGCCACATTCATGCATCAAACACTAAAAATGCCGTGCTACAGGAGACGCCGACGGGCTGGGTGAGATTCGCAAGAAAGAGCTGGTCAAAAGTGGTCTCAAACTAGGCATCGGACATAAGGATGACATACTGATCATCGAGGACAAGTACGATGCCACATTTGGTATGCAGTGCGTGCGACTAACAGCGCGCAGGAATTTTCCGGATTCCATGACGGTGACATGGCATCCCCGTCTTATTTCCAATCTCCTGACCGCTGCTTTTGCTCCGACCATGGCTTCTGTGTCAGCCAAAGAAGCACCGCAAGCTACCATAGATACCATCATCACTTTTGACGCATACGGTGTCTCCTCCCATCCAAACCACATATCACTACACGATGGTGCACACACCTTCCTCAAGGCGCTCATGCACCGACACGCCGGTTGGGAGTGTCCGATAAAGCTGTATACCCTCACAACAACCTCCATCTTTCGCAAGTACCTCAGCATATTTGATGCACCCTGGACGATCATCGCTGCAATCATGCGGAAGAAAGAGCTTGGCGGGTTTCCGACACCGATGCTGTTCGCCAGCTCACCGGTCGGTTACAGAAGAGCGCAGATTGCGATGACGAAGGCGCACGAGAGTCAGATGCGCTGGTTCCGCTGGGGCTGGATTACCCTGTCGCGTTACATGATCATCAACGACCTGAAGAAAGAGAAAGTACCGTGAGCATTGTTCTATCAGGCTCAAATTGAATGGCTCCATGTCTACTTGTTCAAGAAATGTGCTTTCTTTCAAGGACAAAATTTCGGCTCGGTCGCATCTCTCAGAATGTCAAGCACGCCACGAGCCTTCCACAACAAGCTCGCAGCAGTGCGTGTGATCCGTCAATCTATTATCCCACGCGATATGCCATTTATCCCACGCGATATGCCATGGTCTGATCATCTTCAGACGACCAAAGCTCCGGTTGCTGCCGCTCCTGGTAAATGGCCGGAGGACGGGAGGCATTCCCCGCTAATCGCTGTGCGTGAAGGCCTCCCTGATAGGCTGGAAGCTATGCGTGTGTCACGTTATCATGCGCCTTTGTCGGCTCGGGCATGACATGCATAAAGTTCGCAGCCTACTCCGCTTCTTCGTCCTTCTGTACTTCGTTGCACGATTATTCGCTGCAGAATAAAAAACTGCTCGTGCCTCTTAGGCTCATTTTCACGCATTTCACAAGCTTCACCAGCTTGTGTATGTCTCGTCCACTCGGCGATAGCCCACTTACGAAACTTCTACCAAATATGGACGTGTATACCAATTTCTGACCATAAGGTATACTTTCCAACAATTGCACAAGGGGATTTCGCCCGAGGCCCTGACCAACAGGCCAAATACAGCTTTGACGCTGCTGATTTCCAAGCGCTATTGGTCAATGCCAATCCTCGTCATGGCCACTCCTCATATACTACGTCTGCCTGTGGAGCTTCACCTGGGCGTGATCGAAAAGCTAGAGATCCAAGATCGTGTCCGACTTGCCTCCACGAATCGCCACTTCCGCTCGATCATGAAGCCCCCATCACATAACGAGTTCCTCAAGGCTGAAGTAGACAACTGGGCGAAAGACAAGGGCTTGTTCGCATGCAGTGGCTGCGTTTGTTTCTGTCGCTTTGGGGACTTCGCCGATGACATGAAGAAAGGCAAACGTACTCGCGGTGGAGCCGATGCTGTCAACAGACTGTGTCTGAGATGCGGAGTGACTCACGGCTTGTATGTTCCTGGAAAACCTGCCGTGATATACGGCAGAGCTCGCATGCTTTGTCGGATCTGCGGCACCTTCCCCGACCTCGCGACTCGCCAAAGCGCTTGTGTGGAGTGTGCAACAGGGACACCGTATCTTGCAGCAAGCTCGACGAACCCAGTCTTTCATCGTTATGCGCCCCGTCATGATGGCACAATCCGTTCCACACGAGTTGACTTTGACAAGCCGCCGATGGATGAGCTATATGGGAACTGGCCAGACTCTTAGGCAACCTGACGAGCCCACCGACATCTGACAGCGCCTTGCACTACACCTTCACGAGCGATCGAGAGCGCCAATCACTCCTTATGCAGTCTCGTTCGAGCCTTACGCAACTTTCATTGATGATCACTCTCATTTATCGGTCCACGAACCCACAATGCTACCTTGCTATGCTGCTGTATCCCATACTAGGTATTAGTGTTTGCGACATCGTTCAGTATAACGTTCGCAAATTCATCTACCTGTCCACCACGTCATGCTCCCCGTCATAATTCACATGTTGAACAATGTCCATAAAGCTCACATATCAAGAGAATCTAGGCACTTACAGCATCTGCTACGAGGTTTCATCGTTTCGCACCATCGCTCTTAACCTATCTACCTACTGGTGTTGCCATACACAATACGCATGACGCTGATTTCCACCATGGGTCCCGCAAGTGAGCTCACTCACAGAGAATCTGATGTACAGCCAGAGCAGCCCGTGCCGCAGCGGCCAAAGAACTTCTTCAAGCGCCTCTCGTCAGGCTTCTCTTCGATGTTGCCAACTGCCCCATGGCGTAAAGGCAAAGCGAAGAAGCATCGAATACGACCAACTACAGCACCAGTTCCTGGTCGTGGCTTCACATACGGCACTACACGTGATAACCCGCGTCTACCAGTCAGCCAACAACCCCATGCTCCACAAGTCGACATCCCACAACTCTCCGAACCTCAATACTGTTCGTATGACCCAAACACATACCACTCTTTCCCAAGCATCGAACAAAAGCGATGCGGCTTCTGCGGCTTATGTCCACCGTCCAGCGCATCTGGATTCTCAGCCGCCGACGAACCATGCATTCACTGCCAAACCAGAAGTCCCTTCTCCCATCTCGCCACTCTTAACGGCCAGACGAGAAGTACCTCCGCAATCCCAAACACGCTCGCACAAATCATAGCTAACTCACTAGCAGCCGAAGCCGGCCCCCGCCGAGTCCCCCCCTCCACCGCCTTAACCCGCTATGCAAACCCACCACGTACATCCTCCCTCCCGCACAACCTCATCCCATCATACTCCCGCCTCCTCCCATCCTCATCCTCCACCCGCAGCCACACCCGCCCAAAATCACCCCGCCTCCACCACCTCTCCCTCCTCCCCGGCGCCCAAGCCCACCCCTACGTGCACCGCCGCGAAGTCGACGCGCACCTCGCCGCCATCCGCGCCGGCACGCCGAGCCCGTTGCGGCGCAGCATCGATGAAGGCCAGCGCGCGGAGGCGACGGGCGGCACGTATCAGGATTTCTCGAGGACGGTGTTTTATGGCACGACGACGACGTCGGCAAGGGTGTGGAGGGCGGAGAGTGGGGAGATGAGGCGGGAGGTTAGGGTTCAGGGGATGGTTCGGGTGCAGGAGAGTAGGGAGAGGTGGGAGGGGGGAAGTGTGAGGAGAGAGGGTGGAAACAGGGGTGGTAACACAGGTCTTGATACCGAGACAGCTCCGGTTGTTAATGGTATGAGGTTGGAACTTAGGGGTGGGAGTGAGGTGCCGAGACTGAGAGGTGGTGGTTTACCTTATCGGTATAGTGCAGGAGACGTGTCCCCTTTTGACGCAGACCAACCTATCCCATGTCTCAGAGGTGGCGCCGGTTCGCGCACTCATGTCCCACCTACACTCTACTGGCTCGCTGGCGGTACGGGTAGACCTGTCACGATTAGTAGTTGGAACAAAGAGAAGGGGAAGAAGAGACAGGGGGGTTTGTTGGGGAGGGTGATGTATGGGGCCAGCAGCGGGCGGGAATATGCGAGCGATGTTGGAGATGGGAGAAGGGAGAGTATTGAGGGAAGTGTGAACAGTGGGAAAGTGACGGTTGGATCGGGCAGTGTGCGAAGTGTGCCTGTTGGGGCGGAAGAAGCTCCTCCGGCAGCCATTCCATTGCCTGAAACACCTGCTGGGGAAGCTCGTGAGACTGAGGTACGATCAGAGATTGTTGAAGAGGCGGTACGAGAGAACGTAGAGCATACGGCGACAGGTGTGAACGTAGGACAAGCAGCAAGAAATTTATAGTAATTCTACCCATATATAACTCCATAAATAAACCTTGAGCATTCCTTTCGTAATATCTCATGTTTCTAGGTCAGTTTCGTACCCTGCAAATCAATCCACTTCAACTCATCAAGCCCTCTAACTGCTCCCCACTAATCGTCGTCTTAACCCTCGGCCTCTTGCCCGCCGCTTTCTTCTTCTCTCCCCCTCCCCCTGCCCCTCCACTCCCCCCTCTCTGACTCTCCACCGCCGCCTCATGTTCGATATTCTTCACCGCCCTCGAAATCGCCACACTATACCCGCCAATCCACTCGCCCCAGCTCTTCTTCCCTCCCTCCTCGTCCGCATGTATGACTTCCATCGACGAACTAACCGACCTAGGCGGCGGTCTAGCCTTAGAAGAGTTGTTTGGGGACGAAGATGAAGCAACCGCAGCCCTTCTCTGCTCAAGGAACGAGCGCGCAACATTCTGCGCCGCGCTCACGCCCGATTGGATGTGTTTTACGTCGTCGACGCTGACGGACGCGGGGAGCGGGATGCGGTAGGATCCGGAGAGGGTTACGTGTCTTCCACTTTCCTTCCCAGTTGTACTTTCGCGTGAGATGTCTTCTACATCGTCCTCATCCTCACGCTCAGCGTGTTTCCCACGCGGTCGAAACGCAGCTAGATCCTGCCTTGCTACTTCGAGTTCGCCTTCTAGTCGCACGAGTTCGTCGACGCCTGAGTCGGCGTCGGCACGGGGGAGTTCTTCCACGTCTTCGTCGTCTTCATCGTCCACTTTGGACTTGATGGAAGTGGAGGCTAACGTGGGAACTTGCGCCTGACTCGACGCTTTCCTGCCCTTACCCCGTCGCCGCGGCGAGCGCCCTGGTCGGTCTAGATTCCCAGACTTGTACAGTTCTTCGACTTTGGCTTCGAGGCCGTGGACACGGGATTTGAGGGCTTCGATTTCTGTGGGTGTGGGTACTTCGGCGGAGGCTTTATCTTTGCTTGTAGAAGCTGGGGTGGTGGGCGTGGGATCTTTGTTGAGTTTCCGGGGTTTGCGACGGGGGGTTTTGTTTGGGGTATCGGTTGGGGAGTCTTGGGTTGGCTTCGGCGTTGGTGTAGGTTTGCTCTTTGTTTCTTTCTCTTTTCCTAGCACGATACCGCCAGCTGAGCCTGCTCGTCCAGTTGTGGTGTTCTGAGTTGTTGCTTTTTGTGATCGGGCTTGCTTTGGCGCTGGCGTCGTTGTTGTCGGATTGGGACCAGGTGATGATGATTTGGACGCCATGACGAACGGAACGTCACTGAGTCACTGGCGAATAGTGAAGAGAGTGAGTTGCTTATAGAGCTGGCGTCGACAGTTATTACACCGGTGAATATATGTCCTTAAGTGACTGGGAGCATTATGGATGTGCTATCACTCTGAAGAAGCTACAGGAGAAAGTCTGAGTCCTGAAGCACGTATTGCAATCCAAACAGGAATTCGAGGTTGGACAATATGCAGGGTCCATCTGACTGACGTATGAGGGGCGAAGGTGCAGGGGTGTCCCAGGCGTATCCAAGCGAGCAGGCGGGAGCGATCGATGTCAACGGTGATCATCAACGGCGACGCGTCGATGCAAACTGCATGTTCTTTAATGTTGTATCGTCGTCGGTAGAGAGACATGCTGCTGATGTGCTGTTATTGCAGTGAGTGCAGCGCCGAACATCACCAATGGGATGCAAACACGTACCAAAAAGGGCTTGAGTGGAGTGGATAATCTCTTCAGCAAGCTGTCTAGTTGCTAAATACATGCCCGAGCACCCTTACGTCTATTTTGAAGGAAACTGTTTGTTGCCGCTCACCGCAATCGTAATATCAATCACCTCCATCTCTGAACTGCTCCCCACCAGCCTACAGACGCATGCCTGTTATCGAAAAGATGGCCAACCATATAGATTTTGATCCCAGCGTATATGAAAGAGAGGGGATGCAATGGAAAACCAACAACTTTTGGAAAACAGTGTGCATAAGGAAAGCCATGATCGTAAGGAGTCATGGCCGCATGGCCATCGATCGTACCGAGGTATTGTGCAGCCAATACAAAAGGGAAGCAGGGCATAAACAGGTAATGCAACAATAGTCGAGACCGCCATCGAGGACAAGAGCTGTCCATCGGTTGAACAAACTGCAATGTCTCATGAAAACTCCATCACGCCGGGAAATGTGCGCGACGTTGCGATCATGCTCGAATAAAATCAGGGAAAAATCCGCGAACAAGCCAGGTGTCAATGCGTGTCCACCTAGGATGCAATTGCACGAGTTGGAGGTCCGCGGCGGCCCTGAGTCTTCTTGGGCTTCGCTACCGTACTCCAGCCATCGTCGTCCAATTTCTCGGTCGTGGTGCCTTCGGCGGCGGGTGACGCATCGTCCTTGCGTCTCCAAGCTCCAGCTGACTTCGGAGGATCACGGACAACCTCTTGTGGCTTCACAGTCTTGTCGTCCACGATCTCGCCCTCGGCATCCTCGTCCTGGCCTGCTACGGTGCCCTCCTCGTTATCTCGCTGGAGGATCTCAAAGTTCGCCTTTGGCTTCTCCTCAGAAGGAGACTTCGCCTTATCAGCAGGGGCAGCGTCTTTGGCGGCAGCAGCCTTCTCGGCTTCCTTGGCCTTCCTCTCTTCGCGAGCCTTGTCGTCAGCCTCCTTCTTTTGTCGCAGCTCAAGCTGCTTCTTCTCCTCGATCTCCTTCTCGCGAGCTGCTGTGTCGATTGGACGAGCTGCGCCGAAGGGGTTAGGCTTGTTCGAAGAGGAAGCTGCCTCTGCTTGTGGCTGAGCCTCGGAGACTGTTCGCTTAGCGAGGTTGAGCCTTGGGCGGCCAGCAGGCGCAGCAGCTGCGGGTGCAGGGGAAGATGGCGTGCTGGCATCCGGAGTGCCTGTGGGGGATGCGGACGCGGGAGCATCTGGGCGCATCTTGGTACGCCACTGGCTGTCCTGATCAGCTGCGGTGGGCGCTCTCTCTACGGGAGGTGGGCGCTCCGATGGCTGGAACTCGCGACGGGGTCCGCGAGAACCGCTGTCCTCACGGCCTTCACCCCAGGCTGGGGATTGCCTGTGCTCGCGAGCACCACCTTGGAAGCTCGGTTGCCTGCCTTCTCTTGCCATAGCGTTTGGTGCTGCTGCTGCAGGGGAGAGAGGACCCTTGCGCTCCCAGTTGCCGAAGTCGCGCTCCTTTCCGTCGCCGGCGAAGGGAGGAGGTCTGCGGCGCTCGCCTCGGTCGCTGCCTGCGTCGGAGGCAGCATCGTAACCACCGCCGCCACGGCTGAAGCCACCGCCGCGGTCAGATGTGCGTCGCTGGCCGGGAAGATCTGGTAGGGGTCCCTTTCGGGTCCAGTCGGTGATTTCTCTGGCCTCGGAGCGACCCTCTTTGGCTGTAGTCATGTCAGTATGACATTATATCAAGTGAAAGGTGTGTACGTACGAGGCTCGGCAACGCTGACCCTGACATTTCTGCCCTGGAATTGCGTGCCAGACAGTGCGAGAGCCTTCTTCAGGCCATCGACAGAGCCAAATTCAACGTAACCGAAACCTTTCGGCTTGCGATCCAGCTTGTCCTCGACAATGCGTACGTTTGTGACTTCGCAGTCGGCGAAGAAGTCGTTCACGTCACCTTCGGTGGCGTCGAAAGACAAGTTGCCCAAGTGGGCGGTATACGGGGGCTTAGAGGGGAGCGGGAGCTCCTCGCGCATGGCGAATCCACGGTCGGCTATATATATGTCAGCACATGTAGAGAAGGTGCGGCTACGGTACCCACCAAAGCTGCCTCCACGGTCTGCTCCAAATCCTCCTCCACCGGAAGAGCCAAAAGTTGGGCGGTCGCCTCCATAGCCGGAGCTGCTGCCGCCACCTGGTGCGGTGTTAGTATATCAACAACTCGAGAAGCGCATGCTGGAATGCGCAGGGGTTAATTTACCTCCGCCTATATAGTGTCAGCATGAGTGGTTACAAAAATTGGTGTGAGGCTACTCACGAGGCATTGGCATATCCTCCATCTCGTCAGCCCATGATCCAAGAGCTACAGTCTGTCAGTTGTCTGCGTGCGCAAAGCGGGGCCGGATTCGCGTACACTGGTCGCCTAGGAAGTCTCCCAGGGACATCTTCTCTTGCTTCTTCTTGGGCGCTGCACACAAAAACCGTCAGCCATGTCGTTCTCAAATTTGTCGCTGCACGGCGCGGGGCAAAAAAGCCGCCTGGGAGGCGCGGCGTGCCTGTCCCGCGCCGAAAAAACAGGCTGCATACCCATGATTGCGGTTTTGGTTGGCAACGCGCAGTGAATTTCCGCGCGCTGTCGTGGTAGGTATAGAGAGCGGTCTCTTGCTCTCGGTCGCTGTAGTTGGTGGTTGTGGGGTGGAGTCGGTGCGTGGACAAGGTCCACCAGTTTTCGGGAAATGTGCTAAAGACTGCTTTTCGTTGGGTGGCCGCTTAGTCACCGCCCTACATCATTTTACCTCGAGATCCCGACTCTCCGATACCTCGAATCCAACAACCTCATCTCTAGTCTGACGCCAGCGCAACATTTTCCTGCGGTGGTTTGCTTCAATGAACGAGCAATGACCAAGCGGTACGACCCGATACAGGTCACCCTTCCCCTCGATGTAGCACAATCAGCCGCTTCTGTTGGTGTCGCAACTGGTATGTGCGATTCGGTCTTAGTGCTTCCGTTATTGTACACATATTTTTCTAATTCAGACCTCGTCATCCACATTTGCGAATGAGGTTCGCCATGTGAATGCTATTGTTTTTTTGGCTTCTCGAGTACAACCCGTCCTACCTGCCAAGTCACATCACGTGCGCCCCATATCTCGAATTGCGAAGCACAACACCAACTCAATCACAGTTCAATAAGCTAACCATACTAGCCGTCCCGGGATTGGCCATAGGCGCCTTCTACGGAACCCTCAAAACGACGACCCCCGCCCTCTTCTCTATCGCCTCAGGCGCACAATGCTTCGCCATAGGTACCACCTTCTGGACAGCCAGGACCGCCATTCTCCACCAAGATGGCCTGCAAAACTGGTGGAATGTCACCCGCGGCGCCTCAATGATCCCTCGCAATGACCAGAGCCCTTCTCCTTCAGACAAGGTCCGCGCCTCAACCATTGCCGGTACATTCACCGGCGTCAGTCTAGGCCTACTTTTCCGGGGCCCGCGCAATGTCATCCCCGGAGCCATCATGTTCACCTTGTTCGGCTGGGGTGGCCAGAAAGGCTACAACTTCCTCGACAAACGTAACTCGCAGGAACTTCGGGAGCAGGCGCAGCTCAAAGCCTTGGGTGATGATAGGCCGAAGGAGACGCTTGTGCAGAAGTTCGCGAAAAGCAAGTGGAGCCCCATGAGTGTTTTGACAGATGAGCAGTATGAAGAGATGCTGCAGGAGAAGTTGCTGAAGGTCGAGGCGGATATTGCCATCATTGATGAGAGGATCGAGGCGGTGAAGAAGATGGCGATCGAAGAGGAGGGGCGGCGAGCGCTGAGAGAGCAACAGGAGGGGTCGAAAGAGGAGAAGTGATTTTCATTTATACTCTCGGACGTCTTATACTCATCTCTTTGACACGTCTCTCACCTTCTTGATACCGATTTCACATCTTCTAGCCGAATGCTTCATATTGTATTACATCAAGCTCATTGTTCTCGCTCACCGTCCCATCTGGATATCGCCTTATTTTTGACTTTCCGGTCATCCAGTGTCTCTCTCCGCACCTATTCCATATTGCTATGTCAGCCTAGCCAGATATGCTACTATGCATGATTGCATCTCAGCTACGGCATGAACGTATTGACATAGTCCTGGCGTTGATATCGGAGGCAGCTGGTGAGAGCCATGTGGCATCGTGAATAGAGACGCATCAGTTTGACACTGAGAACATGTCTCAGGACACGCTTGAGAGGATGCATGGTGTTGCGAAAGCATGCTATCAGAGAGTAATCACCAACGTGAGTATGTTATGCTGGCCTCGTTGTGTGCTGACAGATGAACAGTTGGTGTGGCAATTTGAGCGACTTTGTACCATGCACGAGTCGTTATGGGCGACGCAACTCACCTACACCCATTCCAAACGGCAATGGACGCATACAGATGTCTTTGTTTTCTGCTGTCTCGTCTCAGATGACAAGTATCGCAATACTCCGGCTTCGCCCGCTGCGCATACGAACCGCATCTTTCACTTGAGCGCATACAACTCAAAATACACTCTCTCACCTCGCATCCCGCACTCACACCAACTCGAACATCATCGCCTCACACCTCAAAATCGTAACCACCTTTACCTCCTCTATAACGCCCCTAAATCAAACTTACCTCATCGAGCAGTTCACACGACCAGTTGCACTTGGTTACCCAAGTTGGAAAGTTGGCGGATCACCGCCTTCTTTAAGTTGCAGGTGGTACGTGAGTTCGACACTCTGGCTGGAGGGTAAATGAGAGCAAATCCGTCCACTCACGAGCACGAGGTGCTAGAATCAACAGTATAAAAAAAGGCTTTAAGAATATCAACATTACGAGGAATTATATAACCAGCCGGTTTTCGGTCACAACAGGACGTGTTCTCTTTTTGCTGGGGTGATGGCCTTGGCGGTTTTATGCCTTTTTTGCCGGCGCAGAAGAGCGGAGGGACTGCGCAGCGTTGCTGAGCGTCTGCTGAGCTACTAAGGTTTCAACGTTGTCAAAGCATGAATTAAGATGCCGCCTTCATAAATTCTCCGCGATCGCGCTGTGCCGCAGAATGCTATATATTTTCCACACTTTGCCAGCAATTACGCAAGGAGCATACCTTCTTTGCGCGCATCTTTCTACAGTAGGCATTACTACGCTTTAGGGCGCGCATTCAATTTCTTACCGGCACGATGCTTGCGGTTCTTCTTCTCAATCTGCCCATCCGTCTTCTGCTCAACTGGGGGCACAAGCAGATCCTGGGTGATTAGAATCTTTGGCGTGAAGTTGGCCAAGTCCTCCATGGTGTTGGCCTGCACTCCTGCATCGATATAAACAGGCGTCGGTGTCTGGACGAAAATAGTATCGATGCGAGTGACGGGCTTCTCGATAATCTCGGTCTTGACAATGTAGTGATGGATAGGCTTCTCCACCTCGACAACATCGCGGTCGATATACTGGATGACATCGCAGTCAACGTATTTGATGACATCGCGCTCGACGTACTCGACCGTCTCGCGGTCGATGTAATTGATCACCTCGCGATCAACATACTCAACAACATGCTGAACGTCCAACTCGTGCTTCCACTGAACCCGAAAGGCAAACAAGTCCAGGCCGCGCTCCAGGCCGATAGTCGGTCGAACGAGAGGAATCAGGAGTGCGGCACCAGCCATCCCCATAACCACCGGAACAATGAGACACTTATCAATGAGGCCAAGTACAGACAGTGCGAGGCCGTCATATAGCATGTGCTCATGGCGGATGGTAATGCGACCGGGGTCTTTCTTCGGACGATGAGAGAATTGAAACTTGTCTGGATACTTATTAGGACATGCTCGTGAGACACTCGAGAGTGAAAAACGTTACCTTGATCGACTTCGGAGCTATATCCCGAATCACACAGCTTCAGGGAAGGGATAGAAACTGAGCGCGCATCCGCGAGCGTGTTGCCAAAGGGCAGCGCGACCAAGTCAGCGAGCTTCAGGAGTGAGCGAACCATGATGAGAGACGACATGATTGACAGATTTAGACAATCGTAAATAGGGGTGTGCTAAAGATGTAGCAAGGATGTGGTGGGAGCTTGTGAGACTCGACTGTTCAACGAAGTGGTTAAGCGGGCGATTCCAGCAGTGGTGGAGGGAGGGCTTGAATGGTAGGTACGAGGAGACTTTGTACAGAAGGGGAGGAGGGCACGAGTGGGGACTGTAAGTTAGTGGAGGGCTGCGGGCTTGAGTGATTACATGGGCGACTGGTCCGTCTGGATGACGTCGTGATGGGGCAGTGCGGCTCTGTAGTGAAAGGACCATTCTAAATTAGAGTGTTAGGCCGACGAAAATGCACTCGTCATGTCCAGCTTTTACAATCAAATGTGAGTGCTCGCAAATGAAATCGCTCTATATCTTTCGATGCGTCCAGAATGTTAAAAAAACGATCAATAGTCATTCTTGACCTATTTAAACCATGTTATTTACTCGTCAGTGACGAGTAGGATAACGCTAGAGGAGAAGTATGTATACTAGAAGAATGTTGCAACGATTCATGCGCGCTCTCAACCTCTCATAGCAGCACAACAGTTAGATTACACACAAACCTGTATGTACTCGATAGCTTATGAGTACGCAACAAATGATTGCAAACATTCCAAAGTTAGACACATCTACAGATCACTTAGACAAATCAGTCTCATCCTTGCATCTCACACAGCTCCGAAAGGAGAGTAGTGTAGGGGCATTGTATGCTAGAGCATACCTGGGTGGCCATCTCACAAGATTTTCGTATCCTATCGCAAATGAGAGAAGATGCAGCAGATGAGGATGCGATGTTACCTCACACTATGTCGCAATAACATTCTCTCTGTCGGATCGTGAGTATCGGTAGGGACGTCGGCTGCTCAAGACTTCGGCCCGACTTCGGCCCGACATGCGCTGAGCTCAGGTATACCTTTGTAGCACCTACATTAATATCAATACCAATACCAGTCACCAGAAGAATCTCGTTGTTGTTATTCACCCCGTACAATCGTACAAGGCCTACCAACACTCTCTTCCCTCCCTCTTTCTCTACACAATTCTTTCTTCACTCTCCTTGTGCTCTTCTTCTCTGCTACTACAGCTCTTTTCCTTCTCTATACACTCGCTATTTAAGAACTGTACTCTAGCAAATGACCTACGTATCTGGTACATAACTCGCTATCTGCTCGCACACTATAAAAACCCGAAACTTCTCGGCGAAAATAAAATACCTCGCACTTCCTCAACGCATTGCGGATTTCTAATAAAATGTAGAAATACGTTGCGCGACGAGCTTCGAGGTAGCATAAAGTTATGACAAGCGCATTGAGATTCTGCAAAATACTCTAGGTAGGCTTATCAACTTCTCTTCTTCGTGTGCTACTTCTCTGCTTATTGCTTTAATCCATATGCATTCGAGATCAATACTTAAATACTTTCTGCGAACTCAATTATATATGCTCAAACGTCGATATTGACATCATCTCATTCGTAAACCTAACGAATATTCTTAGCAAATTAGTTCGCAGAGTAGTTGTGATAAGGTAATATAAGTACAGTTTCCTCGAGGATGCCGGCGAGTTTGTAGTAATATTAGCGCAAGCAGTACATCTTGTTGGATCTGACAGGATCTCGCCGCGTGCAAAGTAGACTCGATAACCCCTCGAAGTTCATCACGAAGCACACTTCCCCTCGTCATCAGCATGCCGTAGAATAACGTCGCCATCACGCACACTTCAGAACAAGCATCATATAGGCTCGGAAAACAGCAGTATTAAAAATTCATGCTACAATGCAGACTATACATTTTGGCTATCCCGGCTTAGCTTACACTCAACAAAAAGGAAACATGTGTTATGCTGACAAGAAATCTCAAGTATCCAACACGAGGTATCAAGGGTTTGCCTATGGGGCCATAAACAAGCAGTCGTAAATCATGGCGATCGTGAAGGGTAGGCGATGCAAGGAAATGTGGGTGGGTGGATGGGCAATGAGAGGGATGTGTATGTGCGGCCAGCGTATGCACAGGGGTTGACAAAAGAGAGATGACGGGATTACGAGGTCGCCTGTGGCGTTTGTGTCTGGGTCGGTGTGGGCGTCGGTGGCTGTATTTGCGGCGAAGGTATGCCTTTCACAGGCGTCTGTGCGGGACCTGTGGGCGAGCCAAACTGCACTGCGCGCTTCTGCTGGGCGTCTTTGCGCCGGATGAGCAGGCTCTTGAAGGAGCCGAGCCATTTCGCCAGCGTGTCTTCGTCGGGCGCGCAGAAGCGGAAGTTCTTCTCCTCGGAGATGACTTGCATGCAGTACTGCTTGCTGCGGGACACGGGGTCGATGTCCACGGCGTCGATGATGCCCGAGAAGGGGATGATGTGGGTTGCGGAATACTCCTCGTCGGACTTGTACAAGGCGAGTCCCTTGGGTCGCAGCACTACCCACACCTTCTTCCACTGGCGCACGCCGCGCTTCGATTTGAGCACATACAGCCAGCCGTGGTATACGACGCGCTCGTCATCGGGCGTGGTGCCGATGTTGCTCTGCTGGCTGACATTGCGGTTCAGCTGGGGCTTCCTCCGCGGCAACGAGGTGGTAGAGGTAAGACCGCCGGTATCCGAGAAGTCGAAATCCGAGACGGAGCCGCGCTCGTTGCCCGAGTAGTTGAGCGTCTGCGATTCCCGTCGCGCGCTGTGCATGGCTTCTCGGGCAATGGAGCTCGACGGCCTCGGCTCGGCCTCGGAAGAGCTGGACATGAGGTTGGGGCTCACGACGTCTCTCCTCGCGCGGTCGAAGCCGGTGAAGGTCTTCTTGCCTGTCGGGCTCACGAGCGTCATCTCGCCCTCCTCCTCGTCGATGCGCGCCTCGGCTCGTATGAGGTCAACCCATTGCTGTGCCTCTTTGTCGCTCGCTGCACCGAAGTGGTAGTTGCGGGCGGGCGAGAAGATGCCAAAGACGTGGTCCATCTTCTTTTTCGAGTCCCGCTGGCGCGCCACGGCGGTGATCTCGGCGAGATTGATCTGGTGGCGCAGCTTGGTCTCATTCTTGTCTCTGTAGATGGAGAGGCAATTGGGGCGCAGGACAATGTAGACGGGCTTCCAGGACTGCAGCTGTTAGCAGGAGCCCTTGCGTGGACCCTGCATACTCACTCTGGTCTTGCGCGTGCGCTTCACCACGTTGCCGGCCTTGATGATGCGGTCGAACTCGAAGCAGCCGTTCTGGCTCACCGGCGACATGACGCCGATGGCCGCACTCGCCGACTTGATGCTGTCGAATTGGGGCTGCGCGGGCGCGTCCAGCTTCATGCCTGCTGAGCGCATGTTGAGCGGTGTCGCAGGTGCTGGCGGCTGCGCGCCTTCCCCCGTGGTGGCCATGCTTGCCAATTACATCCAGAGAGGTCAGAGGGGTATTGTGTGTGCAAGTGAAGGTGAATCGTGTTAGGGGCGCAATAATGAACGAGTGTTGGTATATTACGTGCTGTTTATGGGAGATCGACGGCGCGGCAGGAGCGACAGGGGAAGGGAAACGCATGGGCCAACAACGGCGTCGAGGGCAAAGCGCGGGGAGCTTATTAATTACATGTCGCAGGTTTGCACCGTCGAGAGGGCCGACTCAAATCAGGCGCTACAGGTTGGAGCCTCAGGTTGAAGGCGATAGTTGCAGGTCAGGTGGTAGCTCGTCTATGATTCACTATGGCTCAGTGTGACATCTGGATGCACGCTCGATGCAGGCGCGCTACTGACGTCGCGGTACATCGGTGACGCGGGTCTTTTTCTCTGCACCTCTGCACCAAATCGTAGCGGGGTCCCTGTCAACCTACGGTAGTCAGACAGTTTCAGACATTTTCCTCCGCAACCACTCGACGCGTATATATTTGTCGCAGGCACGAGCCCGCCCACCTCTCCATTCCTCGCCCGCGGTCCTTTGATTGACGTTGAAACACCAACTCGGCGACTCACAGCGTCGCCTCGACATACTACCCCTCGACACGACCGTCGCGCCTGCCAAGTCTGAAACCGCGCATACGCACCACCACGCGACATGCCTGTGGTCCCGCCAGAGAAGCTGATTCAGCTTCAGCAATCAGCTGACAATGTGCGCAACATCTGTATCATGGCCCACGTCGTGAGTATGCGCCGCCACCAGAACACCAAGTTAGTTGCTGAACCGGGCAGGACCATGGCAAAACCTCCCTCACAGACGCCCTCATTGCCACCAACGGTATCATATCGCCCAAGCTTGCCGGCAAGATCCGCTACCTAGACTCGCGTCCGGATGAACAATTACGCGGCATCACCATGGAGTCGTCTGCCATATCCCTCTTCTTCTCGCTGCTGCGACGGTCTGCGCCCGATGCACAGCCAGAGCAGAAAGAATTCTTGATCAATGTCATAGACTCGCCAGGCCACATTGACTTCAGCTACGAAGTCTCCACTGCATCGCGTCTCTGCGATGGCGCTATCGTGCTCGTCGACGCCGTAGAGGGCGTGTGTAGTCAGACTGTCACTGTCCTGCGACAGACGTGGATCGAGAAATTGAAGCCCTTGCTCGTCATTAACAAGATGGACAGACTAATCACAGAGCTGAAGATGAGCCCAGGCGAAGCACACACACATTTGAACAAACTCGTCGAACAGGTAAATGCCGTCATGGGCAGCTTCTACCAGGGCGAGCGCATGGAAGACGACTTGCGCTGGCGAGAGAAGATGGAGGAGCGACTCAATGCCGTAGCAATTGAGAAGACTGACACTAGGACCTCGTCCATACTAGAGAACGGTGACGGCATAGACACCACCAACACGCCCGCCGAGTACGAGGAGAAGGACGACGAAGACATCTACTTTGCGCCCGAAAAGAATAACGTCATCTTTGGCAGTGCCATCGATGGTTGGGCCTTCACAGTGAGGCAGTTCGCGAGCCTCTATGAGCGCAAGCTGGGCATCAAGCGTTCTGTTCTCGAAAAGGTACTGTGGGGCGACTACTACTTAGATCCCAAGACCAAGCGCGTGCTCGGCTCGAAACATCTCAAGGGCCGACACCTCAAGCCCATGTTTGTCCAACTAGTATTGGAGAACATATGGGCCATATACGACGCTACTACGGGAGGTAACAATGGCAAGGGGTGCGTGGATTTCCTTTCTCTTGCGATTCCCATCTTCTGCCTGCGCTGTACATACCTCTTCAATATACTCATATGTCCTGTACAGAGATGCCACCATGGTCGAGAAGATCACAAAGTCCTTGAATCTCAATCTCCCAGCACATGTCCTTCGTTCCCGGGACCCTCGCGCTGTTCTCACGGCCCTATTTGCGGCATGGCTGCCTCTGTCAACTGCACTGCTGGTGTCGGTCACCGAGTACCTGCCTCCGCCATCGAAAGCCCAAGCGGAGAGAATGCCGGAAATCATCGACAGCTCTCCGGGTGCGGACTATGTCGCTCCAGAGGTTCGCGATGCGATGACCAAGTTTGAGACGTCCAAAGATGTCCCAGTCGTCGCCTACGTCAGCAAGATGATCTCTGTTCCAGAAAGTGAGATGCCGCACAATAAGCGAAGAGGGGGCGCACTTACAGCAGAGGAGGCCCGAGAGTTGGGGCGCAAGAAGCGAGCTGAGATTGCGCGACAACAAGCAGCTGCGAATGGCGAGCCAGATGTTGGCAGTGTTACCGAAGCTTTGAGCTCAGCAGCTATCAGCGAGACCGAAACTCCTGAGGAGGAGACGCCAGTAGTCAAAGAGGACACGGAACATCTCATCGGCTTTGCGCGTATCTTCTCGGGTACTCTCAGTGTTGGCGACGAGGTCTACGTTCTCGGGCCAAAGTTCACACCTGCCAATCCCCAAGCCGCGCCAGAGCCTCAAAAAGTCAAGGTCACTGCGCTCTACCTCATGATGGGTCGAGGTCTAGAGCCCCTGACAACAGTGCCAGCCGGTGTCGTGTTTGGAATTGGTGGCCTTGAGGGCCATGTTCTCAAGTCGGGCACGCTTTGCTCACAGTTACCTGGCTCGGTCAACCTTGCTGGTGTGCAGATGGGTACCCAGCCTATAGTCCGAGTTGCGCTTGAGCCGGAGAACCCTTACGATCTCGACAAGATGATCAAGGGCTTGAAGCTCCTGGTACAAAGCGATCCATGCGCCGAGTACGAACAGCTACCAAACGGAGAGCACGTCATTCTTACTGCAGGTGAGTTACATTTGGAGCGATGTCTGAAAGATCTACGCGAGCGCTTCGCGAAGTGCGAGGTTCAAGCTGGTGAGCCTATCGTACCATACCGCGAGACGATTATCTCCGCCGCGGAGATGAACCCACCGAAGGACCCAAATCTACCCAGAGGCACCGTCATCGGTGAGACCGCCAGCAAGCATGTGTCCGTCCGCTTAAGAGTGCGACCAATTCCGTCAAGTGTGACTGAGTTTCTCAGCAAGAATGCTGGTGCTATCAAGCGATTGTATGCAGAGAGAAGAGCAGAGGAAGAGGGACGAACTGACGCCAACCTCCACCCTGAAATCACATCAAGCGAGGATGATGGCATGCAAGAGGCGGAACAGCGCGAGATGGGCCATACCCTGAGCCTCGTCGACTTCAAGAAGCAGCTTAAGCAGGCGTTTGAGGAGGCCAAGGGTCAAAAGGAGATATGGACAGATGTCATCGAGAAGATCACCGCCTTCGGCCCACGCCGAATAGGTCCCAACATCTTAGTCGATGCAACGAAAGCTGGCATCTGCGGCAAAGTGTGAGTCCAATCTACTCCCCCCAACATCCCCCCAACATTCCCCGAACTAACCTTCCCCAGCCTCCGCGAATCCTCTACACCCGATACCACTACCCCCTCCCCGCCCGACCACACCACCTCCGCCACCACCTTCGCCTCAACAATAACCTACGCCTTCCAACTCGCCACCGCCCAAGGCCCCTGCTGCGCCGAGCCCATCCAAGGCATCGCCGTCTTCCTCGAAGACGTCACCATCACCTCTTCCACCACCGACGAGTCCTCCGGCCGCCTGACCGGCGAAGTCATCAAAGCGGTACGCTCCTCCATCCACGCCGGCTTCCTCGACTGGTCGCCGCGCATGCTGCTCGCCATGTACACGTGCGAAATCCAAGCGTCGACAGATGTACTTGGACGCGTGTATGCGGTGCTCACGCGCCGCCGCGGCACGATTCTCAGCGAGACGATGAGCTCGACGAGCGCGAGCACGACGGGGAATCAGACGTTTACTATCACTGCGCACATCCCCGTCGCGGAATCATTTGGCTTTTCGGACGAGATCAGGAAAAGGAGCAGTGGCAGTGCGAGTCCGCAGTTGAGGTTTGCGGGCTTTGAAATACTCGATGAAGATCCCTTCTGGGTCCCGTTTACGGAGGACCAGTTGGAGGATTTGGGAGAGCTTGCGGATCGAGAGAATGTGGCGAGGCGGTATGTGGATGGGGTAAGGAGGAGGAAGGGCCTGAGGGTTATGGAGAGGAAGGTTGAGGCGGAGAAACAGAAGACGCTGAAGAGGTAGGGTGGTGTGGATGTGGGCAGGGTGGGGTGAGGGCCGATAAAGAACATGGACAAGTGAGATGGGATGGTGCGAGAGGGGTATAAAAGCAATGCGATTCTCACGTTGAGAGTTCTTCTCCTCATTCCACATTCAATTTGCACGAGAACCAAAAATCTCACTAGGCCTATGCAATGTCTTTTTCTCTTTTTCCCGGGAACAAAAACCTGCCACAGATCTGCCCATGTCCTCCGCTCCGGTACTCCTCTCAAGAACAGAATTCTCTCCCAGCCTTTGCGATGCCTCCTGCCTCTGTGCTCTTCTCGAAATCCAAAATCCAGTACGTCCAGCGCCATGTTCTCCTCGCCGCTCTTCTCGCAAAACCGATCATCGAACAAACTATGTCCTCCAACTCCGCTGCCCGTACAAAAATACCTTTTAGTTCGCGGATGTGTCCGCCTCTCGTGCCCTCCAAAAACGAAATGAGTTTTGTTGCATGCTCTCCTCTTTTGGCTGAAAACCCTAGAAATATCATTCATGTTCCACCGACCTTCTAGTGGTCTTTTCCACGAAAATTGCAAGATGTTCGGGACATGTCGCTGCTCGCTCTTTTTCTTCCTGAAAACCGCATGGTGTGCAAAACATGTTCCACCGACCTTCCAGCCTGCCAACACATCATCTCACGAAAGCGGGGAGATGTTCTGAACATGTCGGCGTCTCTTGTGTTTTCAAAAACCAGTACCACACTGTAGCATGAGCGAGAAGATGTGCTCCTGCGCTTTCTCACTGAGAGTATGAAAATGCGCAAAGGAGCACGGTATGCCGTTGGCGCGTCGTCCTTTCAAAAATACAAATGCCGATAGGTTATGAGCGTGAAATCTCATCCTGCACTGTCTTATAAAAAAGGCATCAGCACCTTGATGTGCCGTCGTCTCTCCTCGTCTTCTCAAAATCGCTGTTGACTAGCTAAATGTCTCGCCAAACGTCCAGTAGTCATTGTTATAAAATAATGGACAATGCCTGCTATGCTGTCTGTTTGTCGTCTCTCCAGAAACGCTCTGGCTATAGACGCATGGGCAAAGAGCTTTTATTCTACGTTCTTATTCCGCGAGCGTGAAAATGCGCGAAGAAGCTCGAGATGTCGTCTTTCTGAAAAGCAACACCACAGTCATGTATGAGCAGAGTTTCGCTCCTATCTTTTGCAAAACCACCTTCGCAAGTACGCATGAGCAGCGACGTCTTCTCCTGGGTCTCTCACTCAAGCCCCTAACCGTTCAATATATGTGCGATCGAGTCTTCTTCTGCCTCTAAAAGGCAAGGGTAGAGCTGCTATGTTGTTCTGCGTCGCGAGTATAGAAGTCGGAAGTCGCGTCTCATTTCTGCTATTTACTCATAAATCTACGTCCTATGCGGATATCAAAAGAGCGAGCTGGAGGAATCATGTCGTCTCTCCTTGTCCAAACAGCGGCATTGAGGTGCACAGTTAGCAGTCACATGACATAGTCTCGTGTAACGTCGTACGCACAAAGGGATAAATATCTTTCCTTTGCACAGCCTTAGAAGGACAAGAAGCAATTAACACTAGTTACCCACAACCCCCCCTCGTGCGATGTCTACACCGTGCAAACCTTTCTGCCTCGCGCGTAAGTGCTGATAGCATTTGCTAGCTAGCAGGGAGCCTATTTAACACTAATTAGTGGCTTTGAATGCAGTAAGATAGGAAGCTCTTCTTGTACCTTTCTGTTCGGAGGATTGCGTACAAGAAGAATCCTTTTCTTACTAATTCAACTACAAATTAGCAAGAGTGAAGACAGAGTCTAATTTACGTGCGAGTGGCTGTAAATCTCTGTTTAGTTACCCGACTGAGAACAAGTATCCTGTCCGTACGCTACTGTTTAGAGGTACCGTACGAATAGAAGTGCTCGTTGGAAGCTAGGAGGTCCGCTTCATCTTTTCGCACGAGGCTGTTTGGAGGCAGCGTACGACAGGAAGTAAGACAGCGCGGCGACGACGCATAACCGACTACCATGGAGCAACAAGCGACACCGGCTCTATCCTCAGCTAACCAGCATGACGTATCAACGTATAAACGATACGTACCCCTTGTGAGCATTTCAGCAAAGACCCTAGCGGAGCAGACAAACATCGAAGATTGGGTAGATGAAATTAAGCTATCGGACGATACACTAAAGAAGAAGCTTAACTCGTACGCAGCTAACTTAATTATAGAGCTTCGTACATCAAGCGCAACAGACGTACGCACTCTTAAGAACTTTCAGGACGACTTTGCAGAGTGGAAGCTTGTACACTTTAAGGACCTTAGCTGACCTTTCCTACAAGAATTGATCGCTACCTTGCAGAATAAGGGCATCAGTTTTAAGAAGGACAAAACAGAGGCTACTACACTGTACGGACTTGCGAAAGGAGAACACGCTTTTACTGTCCTACCGCAGCAACGTACAGAACCGCCATCACTAGCGCTAGTCCCGACGCCACAGATCATGCCCCCGTACGAACCACCCGCAGACTAAATACTTCCTCCGCAACCAGTACAACCATCTCGCGCTAGCCCACGACACGAGAGCACGACCGGGCAGCTACATACCCC
>JAFJTR010000160.1:0-28196 GCA_022559985.1 Parastagonospora avenae f. sp. tritici 18332-5
ATAGAGGCAGCCTCTCTAACTCAGCTTGAATGTCTGGTCGTAACGCTGCGCTGTACTCCAGCATCTTCATCTCTGGAGTGACGGAGGATCCCAATTCCTCCCATAAAGGTCGCATGTAGTCCAATAAGTCTGTAGGCGTGCGCCCTGCTTGCTGGCGACAGGCCTTAATCTTGTCGTAGGCCATTTTCCTCCGCTCCTGGGGCGTACCCATGGAATTGAGCATCACTGTCTTCAATTCTACCCATGTTGGCACCCAGCCAGGCGAAGTGGCGGTATTGACAATGCTGTTAGACTCCCATAGAGTCCTAAGCGGATCTGAGACGTACATGAGCCCAAAGTCGACTTTTTGTCGCTCCGTCTGGAAACTGTTGGGTGCGCGGATGAAGTATCCCTCGCAGTCCCTCTCCCAGCGGTTGAACTCCGCTCTGTTGCGTTTGGTAAACTGCTTAGGAGCCTCTGGCCGCGGAAGCATCGATGCTGGCGTAACGGAAGATGCAGGGACATGCCCTAAGCCAGCAGAGGGGGCGAGTACCGCAGTTACGTCGCCTGCCTCATATCTAGCTCGAAGTGCCTGGAGAGACCGCAGCTCCTCCAAGGCTCTCACATCCCGGAGCCATGCACGCATAGCTTGGAGTTCCTCGTCCTGAGCCGGCTGGAGTAGGCCACTATGGGTCACTCCGGGCCGCTCTGGGTTGTTGGCAGGTGTCTGTTCCTGATTGTTGTCGACATTCTCTTCTCTGGTATCTCCTTGTCTATTCTGATCCTGAGCGCCCGT
This sequence comes from Parastagonospora avenae f. sp. tritici 18332-5, assembly GCA_022559985.1. NCBI lineage: Eukaryota > Fungi > Ascomycota > Dothideomycetes > Pleosporales > Phaeosphaeriaceae > Parastagonospora > Parastagonospora avenae. Next base: position 776 of record JAFJTR010000160.1, read on the forward strand.
AGGAAAGCCCACCTGGGGTTCCCGAGAGTTGCTAGGCCCGGCCTGTGCTGTTGACGATTCCTGCGACGCAGAGTGCTCGCCTCTAGCGCCAGTTCGAGCGGAGCGAGTGGTAGGACGACTCATGATGCAGAGTGTAGTGACACTAGTCTTAGCAAGGGGGAGTGATTCGAATGTAAGAGGGCAAAGGTTGTAGGCGTAAGACAGTGCACAAATAAACAAGTAGATCGCAGAGCAAGAAGTAGTATTGTACTTAGACGAATCACTGCTGAAACTGTAGTGATTCCGTCCAGACTAAATAGACCAGGGCTGCCAAGGCCCAGGTGACTTAGCGCCGTCCCAGGGTACCTCGTCCCGTGACGAAACGTCCCAAGTCCTGACACTCGCTGCCCTCATCAGGCGGTATGATAGAGCTTTCTGCCTGCCATTCGCGCAACTGTGTCTCAAAGTTAGAGACTCTCGGGTGCTCTAGCAGCGCTCTACGAGGCGATAGACGCGGTTCAATAGGCTGGCTTGGCTCAGGTGATAATATTTAAATAGGTTAGCTCGTAGTGCCGCAAGGCGCGATCTTGACGCGTTTTTTGGAGAAGAGAACGCTAATAGAGCGGTCTCTTTTAGGTGCTATAACGGCGATAATACAATAAGAAAGAGGTGACCAAAAGGATAGCAGTTATAGAGTTTGGCGTGGTGTTGTAGTAAAGTCGTACGGTGGGTGGTTGGGGCAGCAATTACCACCTAGAACGCGAAGTTCCCTCCCTAAACAATTGCAAAAAAGTCGAAAAAAACACGCTCCGCACTACTAGCGACTCGAACAGGGGGCTCTACTAGACCTAAAGCATGCCTAGAACAGTTAGACGATAATATAAAAAAGCAAAAAAAAGAAATATCCGATCCGCATCCGGATCGAACTCCGCACCTTTGTACGCCAGAGCTCATATTTTAGTATAGAGCTAGGTTTATTGGCTGGACTAGCTGCAAAGCTAGTGCCAAGAACACCTGTAACATGGCTAGCAGATGAGAATAAAAGGACCGATAATTAGATAGGATAAATACTACTATAATACAATGAGCAGATCTCTTGCTGCAACACCAAAAGCCTTAATACCAAAAGCCCCACGTCTGGTGTTACTATAGAAACCTCACTCTCATCGTCCTCATCCCCATCTCTATCCTTGAGCAAAACTTGAGCAAAACACCAAAAAAAACATCACGAGATCGCCCCTCCAGCAGCGTCAAAAACCTCAAAAATTTCGATCTATCAAGCGCTTGCAAGCTACCAATCAAGCCTCCATGCGGAGGCTTGATTGGCTTGGCAAAAACCATGAGAGCAGCTTGATTGTTAGAGCCGCTGGTAGGTCGTCGGCTTGATTGATTGGCATCATGAGGCTTGATTGTTGACAACTCTGCACGTCGATAGCAAAGCGTGAGAGGGAAGGATACCTTGACCTTACTGCCTCGCGTAGCCAATACTAGAGCAGTATTAGGTTATCGTCTGTCTCAAGCTCACTGTTGAGGTATAGCGTAAGCTCGTCTCTAACCTGGCGAGGGAGATTCAGCTTGCGGCTCTCTTTTAGAACGTCGTCTAGGTTAGTGTGCTTTCTCTTTCTATTCAAGCGTAGGCGCTGATTAGGATCTAGTGATCTAAGTGGTGCTCTTCCTTGAGACGAGGAAGGCAAGTTTAATACCAAAACAGGATTTGTAGCGCAAGGCTAGTAGTCTCTCTCCTACATGCGTCGAACCTTCTCTAACTGCGTGTCAACTTTAGTGGTTATCTAGTTTGCGCTTAGGTATCCAAGCTTGCCGCGCAGATTGAATAGAAGAGCAGCGGTATACACTAGTGAATTGTCTAGCTTTGTGTAGTACTCATTGGCCTTAGCCTAGGCATGCTCAATCGCGGCCTAAAAGACTGCGCTAGTGCTGCTTTTAGAATACTTAACCTTAAGCTTCTCTATCTAGGATAGGATATATTGCAGTAAGTCGTAGACGTCACGGATACTGTTTATAGTGTGCTCGCTTAGGCGGTTCTCTATGCGTTTTATAAAGTACTTAAGTAGCTCTAGCAGGTTAAGAACCTTGCTAATAATCGCCTAGTCGTCGTTGCTAAGGCGGTTAGTAAAGATTAAGTTAGTAACTTAATTCTTAACGTTATTATCTAACTAAGATGCGCAAGTTAAGCGTATCTGCGTAGCGTATTTGAGATTAAGAAACTCGTCTAGGGCGTTACGGAGCTCCCTGGCACGGTACAGCATATCGCGGGTTAAGTTCCACCTGTAGAGAGTGAGTAAGTGTTTTCATAATCCCTAGTGAGCAGTTCAAGAATAGTTAAAAAACAATAATATAACTATCTAGTAAAAAAGAGGAAGAGCATAGCTTGCTTACCTTATGAATTGTCCTGCTTTAGTCTTAACAGTTTAAACCAACGACGTGGTTAGTCTAAAGTATCGTTTGCCTTGATCTAGAGGCGATGTTGGGCCTTATTAAACCGCTTAACTCAACTAGGAGACTTGTTCACCCATCGAACAATCTGTGCAGTCATTCCAATTAGTCCTTAGGCTCGCTACAGTGCTGCTTGCTCAGCCAGGTCCTTGACGTTAGCAACCTTGCCGCGGAACTTGCCGTATTTGTTTCCGTACAGCAGCTCCTGTGCAACAAGGTTAAGGATGTGGCCAATACAGCGCAGTCGCCGCTCCTCTGGATCAAAGTTGTACTGCTTTGCTAGCTCTGCTACACAGGTATCGTTGCTGGACGCGTTGTCAAGGACAAAGAAGCCTAGCTTGTCACCAAAGTTGTAGTCCTTAATAACACGTACAACTGATTGTGCAATTGCCTGTCTGCTGTGACGATCACCTATCTCTGTGAGGGCAAGAAGAGCAGTACAACAATAGCTCTTGAGGTTAACTCAGTTTGCTATAATGCCGTTGATAGCCTTCTTGCGACTCCACGTCTATAGGTCGAAGGCGAGGTGTACGCAGCTGATCGGCGTCGCTATATTATCTTAGATCTCCTGTTTGTGGATAGGAAACTCCTAATTAACCTATCAGCTTACAGTGCGCAGATTAGGAACTACAGATGTCTGCAGCAGTAGGTATACACTTTAGACAATCTTCTTAAAGTAGGGTGAAGCTACTTTCTTAAAGGGTATAATGTTATATATAATCTAGCGGAAGATATCCTTGCAGAGAACGTTAGGATCGCTTAACTCAGCGAGTCAGTTGTACACTGCCTGTTGTTTTGAGTCGCTGCTACTAAACACCTCTATAGCCTCGTCCCGTTCAAACTGCGTCGTCGCATCGTTTGCGTTCTCTCGATAGGTTAAGTAGTGGAGCTTCCTGAAGTGATCTCCCACCCCTTTAGATCCATTAAGGACGCGTTAGGGCCTCTCCATCCTGGGGTTAGCAAGGTGGCAAGTCTTGCACAAGAAGCACTTAACCTCCTCTATTACCTGCTTCTTGTTGTTAAACTTCTCGCTAACTAGAGGTACCGCAAATCGCCACCACCAGGCACGGGTCCGCTTATGCCGCTGCAGTCTTTTGTACCCCCTAAGAGGACTAGCATTCCAATCTACTCAGCTGTAGTCAAATAGCATAGCGATAGTAGAGCGCGCCTCAGCAGTCGCAACGACAGAGTCATCATTAATCTCCTGATACCGCGTAGGCACCTCAAGCTGGCTTAACTTAAGCGAAGAGAGGGCTGATTTGTCGTCATTCTTAAGGATGTTAAAGTTTAGACTGAAGGGGCAACGAACAGGTAGTTCGGGGTTAAACTGAGTGCTAGGAGGCCCGCGCTAGGTTCTAAACTCGTAGTTAAAAGACATATTAAAACAGTGTAGTTATTATATATATATTAATAGAGCAATATTAATAGAAATAGGGCAGTGTACATAGCAAGAGATAGGATAAGGTTAAAGTTAATGTATTACTTCTGGCCCGATCGGCTCCCCAAAACACGACCACGTCATAGATTTAACCCCTATAGTACTAGTCTTACCCCAACAGGTTAGCCCCCCTGATTCCATGGGTACCCATGGGCTCCATGGAGATATTCCAGGTGGGTTGAGTACCCATCCATGTCACTCACTGAGACCCAGGACCATGGCCCCGTATTTACAAGGCTCCAACGCAACTTCTAGTGCTTATGTTGTGCCAGGACTTCGCTCCGGTGAGGCGGATATGCCCGCAAGGACCCAATGAGGCAGGGAACCCTTGCCAGATGGCATTCACTGTATGTCATCATCCGACGTCGGGAGAGGCACTGATAGGCTATTACCTCGTGGTATGTACCTGCCTACCGGGATACATGCTAATTACATTTTGGGGATGTTTGGTCTTTGCAATGCGCATGTTTGCAGCCGGAGAGATATAATGGGGGATGTTGGTTGCTCTTAGTTTCGAGCCACCGTACGTACGTGGCGAGCACGTGATTACGTGTGTGGCCCGTGCCGTGGGGTGTGATTCAGTTCGTGCGCGAGCTGCAACCTACCTCAATCAAATCAATCAATCATCCCTCAACTCGTTGCAACGACCGTTACTTGATTCAACCTCACCTTTGCCGTATCAACAGGCGAGTATTGCCGTTTTGTTGTTCCTCCGACCATCCGCTGGGAGTTGGGGCCACTGCAACAGTGTATAGTAGTGCTAAGGCTCCCTTTGAAATACTTCAGCATCTCGAACAAACGGTTGCAACCAATGTCCAACTCTGTACTTTCCTGTCTACCCGGTCACACTCGTGAACAGCAAGGCCTTAAGCCTCATCTCTGGGGATGGCGTGAAACATACGCTAGTCATGTCATTTCAGGACTAGAAACTCAACGAGCGTTATTACGTTACTTGCAACCGGGTAGAGCCAGTTTCGCCGTGTCTGTGGGGAGTGCGAGTCGTGACGCGCTGGCACTTGCACCTCCTGCTCACTGCGCCTCCGCTTGTCTGCCGCAGCAACAGAAAAGAGCCCAGCAAGAGCGCTAAATCGAAAGAAAGAGTGGAAATAGCATTTTTGGATCGTTTCTCATCGCAACACGTCGGACATGGACTTGGCGAGTGGGAAACGTGGAAGTCATTTAGTAACTCTGCCAGTGTAGACGACCAGAGAAGTGAATAGAACAAGGGCCATCATGCATTACAAGAAGAAAGGGCCACAGCGAGACCTTAATCTCTTTCTTTCCAGTGCCGAATGATGAACTTCCACAAGTGGTACAGCTTTCGAATCTATCGAGTGAGATGCTCAAGAAATACGTCTTTAACAGCATCGTGACAAGAATCAACAAATGAAACAATCATATCCCAAGTCATCCGAAATCAATGCGAAGCTCCTGTTCACTTCCATGACACATGAATCGGAACTGAGAACGTATGTGGTCTGCCTAACCAGTGATCCGAATTTCTCACGTCTCCTGGCAGCTTCTCACAAAACCTTGCGCCCTTTGTTTGTTACGTAGCCACCTACATGTGCTCAAGGGTGTAGAATGCTGCACGACTACACAGACATGACCATAGCCGTTCCTAGCGAGACCTAAGTACTTGTAAGGAAACTCTACACACAAAGTCCCAAGGAGAGTGTCAAAAAGTGCCTTGAGGCATCTCAGCACTTCATAAAATGACGGCCTGTCAAGCTTGAGCTGAAATCATGATGACCCAAGAAGAATTCCAGTCGCACCTGCCCCTCTCGCATAATGACCGAGATGAGTCTCCTTGCTTCCCGGCCTCGTAAACCGCTGCTCGAGCATATCATAGCATCACTATCGTGATGGGGCGTGAAATTCTCGGTTTGAAAAGACGAGAAGAGTCGTAACGCGTATGTATGCTCTGTAGTGAATCTTCTCTTGCTCATGAGATGTACAGTTCAAGGCTCTATGCCATTCTTCATGGAACAAGATGATCGGACCCCCGAGTCCACCTAGGCTGAGTTCCAGCGCCCCATCGGACGCAGATCAGCTCATTTTCGCAAGAATTGCGACGCGCGGGAGAAGCATGTGAGTTTGTCCGCCAAGATTGCAAATGGCTTTGTGCTGATTTTCCTCTTGGACAAAAATTTGTGGGCGGATACAGCACCTCAACTCGCAACATGTTCTTTCATGGCGTTCCTGCGCACAAGGCGATCACATGTTTTAAAGCGAAGAACTTGCTTCGCGCAGCCGTCGTTAGACTTGCGCAGCAGACGGCCAGATGTGCGTCCTATAGTATTAGATATATTTGGCTCCTTTATTAAAGCCTTAGTGCGCTCTTGAAGACTATTAGATCTTTTCGCGCATGTGCAGAGCAGACGCGAATTATGCCGCAGCCTAGTGCCTCCTCCATCCCCCAGCACATGCACATGCGCGGTATCACACCTCTTTTAAGACCAAGCAAATAAAAAACGAATACCACAACAAGGTGGCATGTAATTGGGGTATAGGCATTAAGTACAACGACACAAAGAAAAGAACTGCTGTACACATCGCCACATTACTCACACAAACGTCCCGTGACATCACGGGTGCGCTCAGAACCTCCCACTCTCCCTCCTTCCCACGCCCATCCCACCATACGCACTCGTCCTCCCCAATCGATCCGCCTGACTCAGTGGCCTGTCACCCGCGCCCGGTGTCCCCATACTCGATCGCTTGAGTGGGCTGCCTTCACGCTTTGTCGGGCTCGTCCTCCTCTCGCCCATGCCACCCAGACTTTCCCTCCCGCGCTCGCCGAAAGTCACACTGGCTGATTTCCTCAAGGGACTGGCAGCGTGCGTGTATACGCCGAGGCTGCCACCTTCACCGCTGCGCATGGCGGGTGCTTGCCGGAATGGGTTGGGCGTGTTGGAAGGGCGGATGGGAGAGGAGAAGTCTGCGGGTGTGGCGGCGGCGGAGGTCATTGAGGTGGATGTGGTGCTGTAGCTAGGTCTGGCAGATGGTGTTCTCGCGACTGAGGTGTTATCGGGGTCGTATTGGGATGCGTATGCGACATTGGGGTTTGTGCGGAAAGAGCGGTTTATCAGTGTTGTGGGTGTGTATGTGACGACTTCGCTCGCGAGATCGTCACTGCTGCCTTTAACGCCAACACTTGAGTCTCTATTGCGCTTGCGAGAAATGGTCTGGATGCCGACGTCTCGACTTGTCTTCTGTAATCTAGGGTGAACGAACTTGTTGTCGTATTCGTGCAGGACTTCGCGGCTGATGATGTGGTTGTCCTTGGTCTGCTGCATGAACGCGCTTCTCAGCCACCACAATTGCAACGATAATATCGTTCCGATGAAGATGGTCGTCGTGACTTTGACACTCGGTCTCGGATCCAGAGGCGCGACTGGGAGGTTGAGATAGTACAGAACCACATGGAGCGGGCTGAACAAGCAGAACAGCTCCAAGCACAGCGGATTCGGGTCCCACACAGCAATCTCCCATACATCTCGTCCAGCATCCGGATATGCTCTGGACGCCGCCGAATTCCTCGCGACCACCTTCTTGATGTATCCCATCGGCGAGACGCCCAATGGTGACGAATCAACCCTCACGCGCTGCGCACTCGGCGTCGCAGGCACAACTTCCACACTCTGTTCGAAAAGCCGATAATACCTCCTCTTACTCCACACTAGCCACGCATTGCCCCATGCCGCAGCACCCAGTATCAGCACCAGCAGGCTCGAAAACCAGCGGACCCAACCGGGACCCGAGACTTCTTTGAACACATTGTCGCTGTCGTAGCCCGTGGATGCGCTACTATTTGCCTGCGCGATGACAAATGCGAGGTTAGCTCCGAGCCCGATGTACAAGGAATACGTCGATGCGAAGTCTTCCCAGTCGGAGCTGTTGAGTTCCTCCGAGATCCAGATGAGCCAGTCGGAGGGATCGAGGTAGGCTTTGACGCGGTCTGCGAGGGGAGCGCGGCGGACGAGGCGGGGCATCTTCACAGTCAGTTGAATTATCGAAGCGGCGGTGGTGGAGTGGATGTGGAATGAAAAGCGAGACTCACGACATAGCGAAGTGGTGCTGAAGAAAGGAAAGCGGCAAGCGCGATGGTGAAAGACAAACAGTTCGCCTAATGCGGCGGGCGGTCTAGGGCGGCAAGGTTGCGCCATGACGACGGGTGGAGCTCCCAGTGACTTCAAGCTTCACGACACCACGAGAGCGAGTTCAACACCACAACATGTCAGCATCCACGGCGCAGTACAAGGACAGGCAGTTCCTCGCTGTCATTGGTGATGAGGTACGCATATTTCCTCCATGTTGCGCAGCTGTAGCTAACAACCCGCAGGACACAGTAACAGGCATGCTTCTCGCCGGCGTAGGCGTACGTCTCTCAATTCCCTCCACTTGATCACGCTGCTGACTAGCACAGCATGTCACCCCGGCTCCAGACGCGCAGAAGAACTTCCTCGTCGTAGACGCAAAGACCGAGAACGCGACCATCGAAGCGGCGTTCGACAAGTTCACCACCGAGCGCAAGGACATCGCAATTCTGCTTATCAACCAGCACATCGCGGAGAAGATAAGACATCGCGTTGAGAGCTACACGGCGGCGTTCCCGAGTTTGCTGGAGATTCCGTCCAAGGACCATCCGTATGATCCTGAGAAGGACAGCGTGCTGAAGAGGGTGAGGAGGTTATTTGGAGAGTAGATGACGGCTGAGAAAGGCGGTGAGGGGGGCGGGGAGAGCTTTGAGACGCAGGCATGATGAAGTTAGCATAGTTCCGGTCATACTACAGCGAAGTCATGATCTAAAGCAAATGATACCAAGACATTGCATCGATCACATATACAGATGAAGATGCGCATTGATTCATATCTACATTAACATCGTTGCCACCAAAACTTCAACTACAGAGATTGCATGGTATCGCGGCAAATCACAAGAGAAACTACCATCGCATGTACATTCACAGCTCATTCCTTCTCCGTAGACGCTCTTGCACCATGCCCGCCAACGGGCCCGACATCTTGAACTTGGGCTGCCCAAACTTGACAATGTTCTCCTTGGGCTGCTCGTCATCCTCAGCTGCAGCACCGTTTCTGCATGTTCGTATCAGGGCGGAATCGAGGGCGAGGCGTCGTGTGCATTTACCGGTGGAAGGCGATCTTGGCTGTCAAGCAAGTGATCTTGTCGCCGTCTTCGGTGTAGACGTCGGCGAGGACCGTGTATGTGCCCTGGGTATTGTTAGCTTTCTTCTATTTCCTGCTTCGCACGTGATGAAACATACAGGAGGAATCTGCTGGGGCAGGTCGACGTCCTTGCTAAGCGTCATCTCGCCCTTGTCCAGCGGGCACTCGAGATCCGCCTTGCCAATCGTGTCGCAACCATCGGCCTCTTGGTTGATCAGGGTGATAAGGCCGTACTTGACTTGCAGGTGCATCTTGAAGCCCTTCTCGACTTTGTCCTTGAAGTTGCCCGTGGCCTTAATGGTGAGCTTCTGGCCGCTGTGACATGTTAGCTCTGTGACCGAGGTTGTAGGCGATGATTCGAGACGCACGGCTTGGGTGGGTTCGGGTCGATGTCCGCCTTCTCAATCTTCAGGATGTCGTCCGCTGGGTCGCCGCAAAAGTAGAGCGGGTTGTCGCCAGGCACCTTATATTCTTCCTTGATGGCGACCTGGTCACCGCCCATCCATGATGGCGTCGCCGATACCGACACGGCGCTCAGCGCAGCGAGAACTACAGTTGTGAGCTGCATAATGATGTGATAAGTCGCTGCTGTGCGCGACTATTGGGTGTGAGGGAGGTTGTTGTGGTGAGTTTGCCGCTCAGATAGCTATAGGATGAGGCTGGGGCTGGGCCACGGACGTCATGTCATGCGCACGGGATCGCGCTAGCTGCACATGGAAACGTGCCGTCTGAACTCAGCTTGCAGCCACGGCTGCAAAGACCAGAGCATTGTGGAAGAGAAATGTAGTAATCTAGGGATGTTTTCGCATCCCACTGAAATAGAGCAATTAGCAGTTTGCGTAGGAAAGTGTAGGTTTGGTCATTGGTGTGATTTACAAGGATGCAGGGCCGTCGCGGCCCCGACTAGCATCTGGATCTGAAGTGACGCCGGACGCTTCCCCACAGTATCGCTCCACCACATACTTCAACCGCTACAGTAATGGTTCGCCCGCGCAACTTCACTGAAAAATGACCCGCATCGGGTTAATCAACATCGTTCGACACCAATCTCTTTTTGCTTGTATGCGAGATGCACGCTCAGCCCTAGCATAGCCCCACTGTCAGCATGGCAGCCAGTATAAGCGGGTAATAAGGCGTCAGTTACAGCTGAGCTGCGAAAGAGGATTCCTTCTTTAACACTCACACGTTCTCTTAGCTACGAACTGAGCATCGCTCCCATCCCTCAGTCTAATATCACTTGTCAAGCCTTCTTGCGACGACATGGCTCCCAGCTCTTACATATCGACGTCTGTTAACATAACTTTTCCGCGTCGCAACAGTGTTTACAAATACCAGAAAGAGAATACTGCCGAGATTAGTGATCGTAGCCGTGGGAGGAGTTCATCTTCGTCAAAATACGAGAAGTTAGGGAACTGGCTCCCTTTTAGGCCTGGTAGCCTTGTTCACAAACCCAATGAGCAAGGCAGCACCAGGTCCCAACCTGAGGACCCCCAAAAAACAGAGATGCACCATCGAACAAAAGTCCAGAAAATCTTCCAAGGACATATTCGAAGATTGCTGTCAGCTCAAACTCTTCGAATTGTTGGAAACGTTGAAAGAGCCAATCTTGCATAAAAGACGGTATCCAGCCTCGTGGACTGTGACCGTATGGGGTGATAGCCACACACTTGTTGCCAATGTTGGGCACCGATGCCGATACAAGAATTTGCAGCATACAAACTGCTCTTTGTGCGCACGGCTTGCCGCCTCTCGAATTAGCTCAAAGACTATATTCCGGCCAGCCGAAGGGAAAGTGTTCGTGTCACAAGATCTTGGCGATATGATGTTTGCGGTAGAGCTTCTCCCTCATATAGCGGCCGGACTCATGCCCATGGCCCCTTCCGCGCGCATATCTGCTCTCTGTCTGATGCTAGTATCTGATCAGACAAGAAGGAAACATCGCAAACACCTAATCTAACGACATTCACAACGAAAATGCGGACCAAACCTATGGGAGATACCTTACGAACGTCCAGGAGTACACCAGCAGAGATCTGCGATTCGACGAAGATTCACTCAATGCTTTCCACAGCGTCTTGACGCAGTTTTCCAAAGACAGACAAGCTCTGGATCACGTTTGGGGATTGGCTTATCCAAGAAGGAGCAAATGTATTGAAGGGTTTGTCCAATCACTAGCTTGGTCCCACTACTTTGGCTTCCAAAGACCAGGTCGATAACCAAGGTGGCGGCCTCAATTCCCTTCTTGGACGTGGGCGGGGTGGGAAGGAAAAGTCGAGTATACTTCTGAGGCGTCTACCTACGTCGAAGTTCGAGATCTGCAGTTTCGCAACACCTCCGGCAAGTTAATCGACTTTGAAGCTGTGCAGACAGAGAAGATACGGCCTGCGATTCACACGACGAAAATAGTTCGAATTTCACACGATGCGTTTCATCCTATGTTCAACTCGATGTTCCCGTGGATCCTTGAACAAACAAAAGCGAGACTATCATGGTCGTACGACTCTCAGTCTAATGCAGAACTTCTTCGTAGTTTCCAGGACAAGAACAGCTGGCAGTTCACGTTTCTAGGTGGCAGTATAATAGAGTTCTTTGTGATGATCTTGAAGTCGTGCCCGGAGAGAAAAACTTGGCAGAGGGCTGGCATGTTTATTTTCAGCATGGACGTCGATAGGTTCAAGAGACGACTCAGAGGGGTCTCTTATACATTCGACGTAGAATAGCAGGTATTTGAAGCATCGTATTAAAATGACAGATGTTTTCTTATTTTGACTTTTGATTCAGCAACATTCCTGGTCACCGTGACCCTTAAGTTATCCGGGATGTAGCTCTCAGCAACTTCTCTGCACCCTCCATGAACGTCTCCCCGCAGCCCCTCCGAGTCACTTGATACGGCGTCAGGCCTGCCTCATTCTCCAGGTTCACGTCAGCGCCATGCGCCAACAGATAGGGCAAGCAGCATTTAACCTGCCACCAATTGAATCCCTTCGCACACTCATGCAGTGTAGTATTCAGCCCGGGCTGCCTGATATCAATCTCATAGCAAAGACCCGACACGTTCATATTCGCATAAGCCTCCTCGCCTGTTCTGCTTCTTCAATTGATGTCCACTTGAAGCTTCTCTACCAGCAGGCACACAACGTCCATTTCGGGAAGTTGCCTCTTGATGGCGATAATCAGCAATGGGTCTCCTGATGTAGAAGACGTACTGGTTCCTGACCGGAGTTGGATTCCGTGCCTGGAGTCGATGAGAGTGTCTAGCAGTTTTGCGAAGCCGTGTTTGGCGAGCAGTCTTACGATGCCGTACACGTCCGAGTCTAAGAGAGGCAGAGAGGATCCGTCATCACGTAGGATATGTTCAAGTACACCGTACTGTCTTCTCCGCAAGAGCATTTCAAGTAGATTGAGATACACATGATCGCTAGGTTGATCACGTTCTTTCCTGAATCGTTGCTCAATCTCGGACCTGCTGCTTCGAATGCACTTCTTGGTGTTGTGATTGCATATTGCTTGGTGGGCCTGGAGACCGATAAAACAAGGCTCCGTGTATTCCAAACCCTTGATCTCGCAGTGCTTGGTGCATTTTGCAATCTGATCTTGGGCAGCCTGTGTTTTTTCGCCTCGATCTTTGAGGGCTCTTGTGATAGCATCAAGGATTTCTTCAAGACGGGCCGTATGCTGAACGGCTCCAATACTAAATGGGTCTTCAGGCCATGGTCCTCCAGCTAGCCGATCTAGCGCACGCTGTAGCTCTCCACTGGGCTGAATCCAAGGTCGATCATCATCTTGCTTTCAAACGCCACCAAGTGCGTGGGTCCCCCAGTCGGACGGTAGGTCAACAAGGCCGAGCAAGTACCAGTCCTGTGGCTGGAGCTCGCGGTAGTCCGCTCGTGATGTCTGCTCTTCTTCGAGTTCAAGGCGTGCGTCAAGCGACGTCAGTCCATTGACGTCCATGGAAGTGGGGTCAGAGCCTGCAGCTATCATGTCAGAGACAGTCTCAGGGCGACCAGAACGGCGGGCGTAGTGCAATGGTGTTCTCGCAGAATCATCCTTCGCATTGACTTGGTTGCTCTTGGGGATTTCCGTGTTGGGTTGTAAGTACATCAGTCAGCATGCCAATGATATTACTCTGTCGAGCACGTGCAGCTAGATATAGAGCATCCATGCCGTCGCCAGTCGTGCGTGTTGGATCCGCGCCAGCTGCGAGCAGCTCCCTCACCAGATATTGAGACATCATGGATGCAATATGAAGTGCTGTTATACCATCCCGGTCAGGTGCATCAATGTTGTTGGTGTGTTCAAGAAACCATTTCGCCGCTGGTCTGGGTCTCTGATCGTCCAAAATAAGTTCGTCATCCATCCATGGCGCACCGAAAAATGTGTGCAGTCGTAGACGCCCAGCTGAGTTGGGTGAGTTTGGATCCATAACGGTGTAAGATTCAAAGGGTTCTTGATGATGTTGATGATTGATTGTGTTCTAGTCTGATCTATGAACAGGTAGCTTTTATCCCCCGCCCTTGTGCGACCAGCTGCGCGGTCCTTTCCATGCAGTTCCATTCCAGCCGAGCCTGTGTTACGGCCAGCCTTGCTCATATCTAACAACCGGATTTGACAAGCTGCTCAAACTCATCGACATCCCCCCTCAAAGCAGCTTCGTGAAACAGTCCACCACTAGTTGACATATTCTACGAATAATCACGAGAGCCCAGACACATTTGTACACTGCCTATAGGAGAACATCTCCCTTCTAAAGCACCCCTCTTCCCTGATGTTGCGGAAGATGCGTCGAGCTCATGTCAAAGCTTCGCCCAATACGACAAAATCGATGAGGTAAGATCAGGTTAGGCGCGAGACAAATGCGGGTAAATATCAGCATTCTAGGCAACTATTGATACGGCAAAGGCGAGGTTGAATCAAGTAACGGTCGTTGCAACGAGTTAAGGTAGATGATTTTCGATTGATTAGAGGAGGTGGGCTGCAGCTCGCGTACGAACTGAATCCCACCCCACGGCACGGGCCACACACGTGGTCACATGCTCGCCACGTACGTACGATGGCTCGAAACTAAGAGCAACCAACAGCAACGGTCAAGCAGAAATGTATCGCGCCCTCCTGAAGCCATTTCTGCGAAAACGAAGGATTATAAAGCTATCGCTTAGATCAGCGAAGGTATTTGTGATCGTGGGTTCTATCGGGTCACGTCGTATTATTCTTACTCCCACAAAAGAACTAAGTCGTTTTTCAGATCTCGTGGCTGTGTAATGGACCACCAAAGCACTCACAGTGCAATTTATCTCTACCCCGTGGATTATCGATGATTGGACTACAGTCTAGTGCGCAGCCACTTGAGTTCCTGGGTGTATGATCCTTAAATAATTTGGAATGCTCTTGTTTCCCATCTTTCGTCGTGCATGAGCTCTGGCGGACTTAGAACGACTATAGTTCCAATCCTCTTGTAGACAACTTGAGCGCTGTCGTGATCAGACACTGTTTGCATCAGTAACCCAGCCCATCTCACCAGACCAGGGTCTCTTTCGCTGGGCTCCGAGTATACTAGCAAAATATCAGCGCGAACATTCACTGCATCGATCTGATGGTCGAGCCTCCATTGACTGTTGCTTGGGGATATGCAAGTATCTCTCACGCACGGACCGCGGATGCTCAATCGCGTCTCCCCCATTGAATCAGGTTGATTTTGTATTGAGCAGAAGGTCTTGTCCAAGAGAGTCGAGGAAACGGTATGTCCAACGGTTGTCTCAATGTGTATTTGGCTTGTTATCGTTCCGGAATCGTCGTCTCCATGTGCAGCCTTGAATGTCGTGAGAAGCGACTCAACTTGACCACAAGCGGATACCCACGACCATGAAGGAGCGAGAGCTGGCTCGGGGTGTAGAGGTCCAGAGGCGACAGGTGCCCATAAGAGATCGAACGGTAGGTTTGTTTCCCATAGTCCCTCCACGTTGATCATTCCTGTCTTTCCTCCGATCAACTCAATGAGTCCTGCAAGTGCCCTAAGCCTGTCACTGCGGTATGTGGTGTTGCGTCCAGAATAAGCATAGACGAGTTCGTACCAGCGGCGGTGGCATTCGAGCTTCTCAGCTTGGGATAGATCGTCAGGCAAGGTCTGCAGCATTTCTAATGCGCCACGTAGTCCGCTTCTTGCTGAATATGCAAGCAGAAGGTTCCTTTCGTGCTGTCTCGCTGTGTACTCAGGATTGGGAATTCGACTAGTACGGCGTATGATTGTGTTTCTTGAACGTCCTGGATAGCGGACGCTTTCCTTAGTCTCCAGATCTATGTACTCGGGATAATTTGCTTTAAGTACTTGAAGCTCTTCACCTGAATACAATCGGCCGTCCAGCCGAACGTACTCACTTTTCGTGTATGGAATACCATCTCGATGCCACTCAGAAGCAGACATATTACCACATTCAAAAGCGATCACATTCTTGCAGAAATGAATTACGCGCCGCGATAAAAGGCGCTCCTGGAAGGTCCAAGCTCTTTGATTGAGTGCCGCAGTTTCTACTTCTTCCGCGAAGAAGTCTTCGATGCGTAGGCTTTGCTCGTGGAGACGTGGAGCTATATAGTCGTACGAGTTCTCAGAACCCAAGAGTTCAAGATTTGTAAAGTATACAGGTAACCGAGTACGAAAGCAGCCTCCATCCGGACTAGCCGAAACTGTCGCCGCTATGGTACATGCCGCAGTCGAGTATATCTCACTCATTTCGAGGATCTCGGAACGTGTGTCGTTCAGAGAATCTTGCATTATGCATAGAGAGTCAATCCAGATGTAGCTATAGTTCAATGCCTTTGTGAACGAGACAGCGTCTCTGAAGTTCTGAGGCATGACATAGCTATAGAATGGCGTTGATAAATCGTGTTGTGTTGCACTTGTCAGTCGAAGAGGTACTCCATCTGGCCCCCAGCAGTGGCTTAAAGCGACGTATGTAAAATCGACATCAGGATGGGATGCAGTGTCGATTAGTTGAACCTTGTCAGCTATTAGAAGCTTCAGCAGCCGCCTTGGACGATAAGTTGCAGTTTTTTGGCATTCTGGGTGGCCTTTGACACAGGTGTCGATCCACATCCGGGCGAGGTGAGCTACTTCCTTCGTGCCTGTATTGGGCGATCCTTCATAGCTGTAGCTCTTGTTTGAGCGAGATAAATCTGACGCACAATTAGTCTGGTGTTCCAAGTGCCATAGTGTTGTGTTACCCCTGAAGACAGAAAACGCTGGCGATGAGAAACCAGGCATGGTCAGTTGTAGCTGTGTGGCTCCTTTGGAACCAACCGCCTCGAAAATGTTCAAAACTGGCTGACGCGACTCAGCATCGTTGCATGCAGTGACCATGGATCCGTAACCATGGTTGTAGTAACGATGAATGGGCAGAAGCAGCCCAGCTTCCGAGTTAATGCACTGATTTGCCTGCAGGGTGGAATACAGAAGGCGGCAGAGCTGGCATGGCGTAATGCTCGACCTGGCAATTGCACTTTCGAGCGGAGTTTTGTCGAAGACATACGTCTCGTGAGCCGACACAATCATCCCCCAAGATCCCCATAAAAGCCTCGAATTCCGAAGCATACTGGAGCACCTTGAACATAGCTCTGCAGATATCGATGCGTGTAATGTTGGCGACCTAATTGCGAACCAGTCATAGTTGGAAGCACCTCGAGAGCCGTCATCTTCCGAGCGTGCCTCGAACTCAACGTGTTGATCACACAGTCCTTTGGTGGTATACGCGAGAGCATAAATTGTGCATGCCCATACGGCTACAGCGACAAGAAAAGCTCCTTGCAATGTTGTGCTCGACAAAGTCCAGAAAGAAAGTGTGTTGAGGAGCGCCAGGGCCAAGATCCAGATAGGAAGGCAGATGACGTGGTAGACGAGCTCATGCAGTGTCGTGATCATGGCGCCGATCAGTCGATATTCTCATCTTCGAAGCATCGAATGGTGCGCGAAATCCAAGGACGCCTTCGAACGCAAGGGGTTTATGTATTGGTTCGTAATGTCTTGAGACCGGCAACCGCGTAAGAATCTGCTTCGCCTTCTAAGTGCGTTGTCTGACATCAGCTTGCTGCAGGTGGAACATCCAACAGTTGCCTGCTGCGATCCAGCGATTAGGCGCCTGGCCCCCACCACCCTTTATCGTTTTGAAACGACCCCCAGGGCTAATGAACCAAACAACGTTTGTTTCTTCAGCCTTAGATCTCAGATACAATGCAACCGGTGAGACGATATGATCCTAGTGCAATCGTGGCCGCCAAGTGAAAATGAAGCCAGCGTTCGCCAAATATGGCGAACAGCCACATCAGCCTTATGCGGCTCTGCGTTCCAGGTACCAAGTCAGATGAGACGGACTGTGGTAACGCATGAAGCCTAAACTCCCTCACGTAGCGTAAAAGGATACATCCTAACAAGGAATCAATCGATTTTCGAAAGAATTCGATTCACAAGTGTCAAGCGTAGAGGCTGAGGAGAATCATGATGTATTAGGCTATGGGAGATAGAGCCTATATACGCAAAAGAGAGAGGGTGAAGGAGCTAGGCCGAGACAGGCCTAGGTGAAAACGGAACCTGGGTCATCACTCATGCGCCAAGGGATAAGCCCTATGGCCGACAACAAGCAATGTCACAACACACCAAATTCCTGAAGACATGCTATCGTTCGGGCGTTTGTTGGGACAGTGCTGTGGTATTTCGCGGAGATGTACGACTAACGATCATCAACCCAGACTACTACAAGAAACCAGGCATGTCTTTGTACCTGCGAGCTGGATTCATGTAATGTTCACCCTTGAACTCCTCAAACCTTCTCCGTCCCCTCCACAGTCTCCACCCTAGCCGGTGACGACTCCTTGCTCTTCACGCCACCCAATTTCTCAGGATCATTCGCATGCGCATTCGCAATACCAATCTCCGTCGTCGAGAAGCTATCCGCCACATTACGATACGCCGGCACAAAATTGACGCAAATTGGATAACTCCAAGCCGCAATGAAAAAAGCCATCGGCACCGCCATCGCAATTGCCGTCGGCGCATGTCCCGTCACGGGATCGGGCTTCCCTTGCGAATCCGACGCGACGAATAGAAGTGGAGGCACGACGGCTCCTCCAGCCACACCAGCGACGATGAAGCCCGAGCCTCGCTTGGAGTACTTTCCGAGGCCGCGCATGCCGAGCGCGACTATGGTGGGGAAGATAATTGACTCGAAGAAGAGCACGATGTAGAGCATGCTCATGCCGGTGTTGCCACGCTCGGTGATGGATGGGATGATGAAGATGATGCACATGGTCATGAAGACTAAGAAGACCCAGCGTGGCTTGACGAATTTCATCAACGCACTGCCGACGAATCTTCCTAATGTAAATGTGCCTTGAGCGCCGGCCAGGAAGCGCGCGCCGGTATCTGAGCCAGATGCGACGCCGTTGAAAACTCGGGTCTCTGTGACGTAGTTGATGAACGCTCCGGCGATGGCGACTTGTGCTCCAGTATAGCAGAATTGCGCGAATGTGGCGTGGAAAAGTCGCCATTGTTTCCGGAAGGGCTTTACGTCGGTTCCAGCGTGTGTTGTTTCTGCTTGGAAAGCCATGTCCGCATCTACTCATTTATCAGCAAACAAATTTGGGGACAATGATGTGATGCCCACCAGTAATTTCCGGAATCGGACTGAAGAAGTAGACGACAGCGAGGGCAAAGACGAAGCATGCAATCGCAAGATACACCCATTGCACACTCTCCAGCGATTTCTCATCCGTGCCAGTGTTCTTGAAGAATACATAAGACCCGAGGACAGGCGCGACTACCGTCCCGATACCGTTGAACGCTTGCGCAATGTTGATGCGGATTTCAGAGTACCTTGGAGGTCCACAGACAGCTACACATAATTAGCCCACATTCTAAACCACTTGCAATGCGATCAAACTCACCGAGGTAAGGATTCGCCGCCGTCTCGAGCGATCCAAGTCCATTTCCGACCACAAAAGTCGCCGCACAGAAACCCCCAAAGGAGCGATACACAAGGCACGGCCACGCGAGCAGCGCGCCAACGCCGTACAAACATAACCCCCAAATGAAGCACGCTTTGTAGCCCCAATTCCTCAGGACCCAATTTGCATGGCCCAGCGAAGCAAGCGGATACGCGCCAAAGTACGCTGCCTGCAGCCCCGAAGAACGCGAGCGCGTAATCCCAAGGGTCTCTTGGAAATGCTTGTTGAGCGTGTCGATGAGGCCGTATGAGAAGCCCTCATTAAATGTTAGGTACCGATGTTTAGTGTGAAATTGGTAGGTTAGTGTATGCTTACCCAGAGGAAGAATAGAACCGTGACGAGCATGAGCGGATAGATTGATTCGCGCAGCGTGAGTTCTGCAGCGCGCGTGCGCTTGTCATCGCGCTGGCGCAATCTACCAAGAAACCCCATCTTGAAAGCGTAAGAATATAACCACTGAAGCCGTCCTGTGTTATCCGCTTCGCATCAATATGTATACCCAAAGATTGTTAAAGCGCACTGCAAATGTCAACAGAGACAAGTCCCGACGTTAGTTCGCCAGCGTCCCTGCCTCCATATTATGTACCTCCACCAGCCCCGAACCCATGCATCAAACCGTTGCAACCCAAGCCCCATCATCCCATCCCGCATACGTCAGAAACGTTGGGGTACCCCAAAGCTGGGGTAGAAAACCTGGGGATCGGCCAATGCGGTGCGCCGGATGATGTCGTTTCGGTGGGGACTCTGCCGACGCGGGGTGAACTTCGGGAAGAGATCGACGTGCGCGCGTGACTTGCCGGGGTGCTAGGATATCTTGATTGCTGTTTGACAGACGCCGTGGGTTGTGGGTTGTGAACGCGAGTCGTGGTGTGCATCGGCGGAGTTTCCGTTCTTGTCTGCTGGACGACGACGTGAGATGGAGGGATCTTGGCGATGTGCGGGAAGTATATCTTTCCGAAAATTCTGGAATTCTTCCGTAGTACAACAGGTCATCGATGCATTCCCTATCACGTGCTGTAATCCCTCTGCGGGATCCCCGTTGTGGGTTCCCAGGTTGCAAGATCACCAGGCCCCGGCAGAATTTCTGCCCGCCTTCACCGAATAAGAAAAGTGAAGAGATAAGCCAGCCTGGATATATTTAAAGTCTTTTATGAAACTAGACGAGACTGTCTTACAGTACTGAATATATACAGCCTTCTTTATAAACTTATAAAGTGCGCTCCTAGAGATAATTAGATTCCTTCGCGCATGCACAACAGCGGACATGAATTTTGTCAGAGCCTGATGAGCCTAAGATCCATTGGCTTCATGTTTAGTCCTGAGCTTCAGACACGTGACTATGCCACTGACATCCAAGTTTTACTGAAGGTAAATACATATCTGCAAGTACCATCAAACAGACCAATCCCTACACGAATCCTTCATTCCTTATTCTTAAACCCCAACCCACTCTCCTTCCTCACCACCCCATACACACTTGGAATATCCCCCTTGTCCCCAATCTCCTCCTTCACCCCATCCAGCCTCTCCTGCGCCAACCCCAACATCTTCACACTCGCCCCACTCCGATCCGCCAAATCCCTCGCATGCCTTGCATCCTTCCTCGCAAGATCGATATGAAACAGTGGCTCCTCCCTCTGATAATAATCGCCTGCCAGCATGCGCTGCGAGTACGCCGTGTACGGGCCGGGAAACATAGTCTCGATGAAGGAATGCAGATTGTCCACACCAAGCCCGGATTTCTCGGCAAGCACGTGGCCCTCGGACAGCTGACTGACCATGTTGAGGATGAAGGTGTTGCCAATCACTTTTAGCAGGGTGGCGTTGCCGGCGGGTTGGTCTGGATACTCGATGTCTGCGCGGCCCATGACGCCCTTGGTGTAGGGCTTGACTTTGGCAACTGCCGCCGCGGTGCCGGCGATGACGCAGACGAGTTGGCCGTTGTCTGCCATTGCGGGTGCGCCGAAGACGGGCATGCCGACGAACTCGGCGCCTTTTCCGGTGATGCGTTTTTCCAGGGCGTTGGTGGTGTCTGGGTGGACGGTGGAGCAGTCAACGATTAGTTTGCCCTTGACATATTCTTGTAAAATTATGTCGACTGTGGAGTTGACGGCGGCGTCGTCGCCGAGACACATGAAGATTATGTCGGCTTCTTTGGTGGCGGCGTTGATGCTGTCGAGGACTTTGGTCTTGCCGCTGCCGACATCTGAGGCGATTTTGTCGGACAGGTCATCGGAGCGCTTCTTGGTGCGGTTGTAGATGATGAGAGGTTTGTCGAGATTGCCCTTTTCTACCAAGTTCTTGCACATACCCTGTAATGATGAGCTTTACATGTCATGGAGTATCTCCCGGCTATACCTACTCTTCCCATGTTGCCGAGGCCGAGCCAAGCAAGTTGTGGAGTCATGATGACTTTTTATTTAGGGTGTCGGGAGAAATATACAAGTTGTGCTACTTCAACTTCAAATGTCGTGCCAAGTCGATGTATTTCGAACTTAAATACTTCTGGCAGCCGTCAGCACCCGCATCGATGTCATAAGCTTGTATCCGGCAATGGAATAATGGGGTCCAAAGGCACGGGCCGATATCGGTGCTAGTACGAATGACGTCTAGCTGCCCCGTTATCGAACTTCGGGTCACCGAAAAACATGTGCGCGCGAATTATTTCACACTCGGCACTCATACCTCGTGACTGCCCGCTATATCCCTTCCCAATATTCTCCACGTCTATGCGATAGCATGAAGCATGTTTATTTGCTGCAAAGCCCCCGCGAAGGGTTTCGGGAAGGGCTCAAAGACCGTGAGTATAGCGTGTGACGCGCGGGGGGTACTAGAGAACTAACGGCGGGCAGCTTTCCAAGTTCGATAACACGAGCTATGCTTCCATAGCACGCATTTCGACTAGCACACGCAGAAATGCATTACACACGCGCAAGGCGTCAAGCTCAGCGAAAGAGCGCCAACGTGCCGATCGCGAACAATTGACCCGTCTGCTCAAAGAGTCGCCGGGCAAGCGCGATGCGCGTAACTTCTTGAAGCAGTTCGACGCAGCGAAGCCGAAGAAGGGCGAAGGAATAACCACCTCGAAAGTACAGCAAGGCTCGAGCGAAGTCGCCCGCAAGGATTTGGGTACAACCAGAACAGGTGTGAATTTGGGAAACCTCTACCAGCCCACAGTTTTCACGCGTGAACCTCTGCCGGAAAAGAGATATGAGGAGGAAGACAAAGAAGAGCCATTGCATTTGGCATTGGTCAAACTGAGGCAGCCACAAAATCTGGATGATAGAACACTCGGTGGCATTGCGTTGACCCTGAGTCAAATGGCGCAGCTTGGTCTAAGTACTGCTGTCGTACTTGACTGCGCGGAGTATGATTCAGAGGATTTACCACAGATTGACGGTGCATACGAGAAGATGCTGAGAGAACAAGCTGCGCGATTCGTGGCGACGTTGGAAGAATACAATGAGCCCGGGGCCCTACTCATCGAGCATGCGTTGGGCAAGATCAAGGAGCAGAATGTCATTCCAAGCACAGTCCAGGTGCGAGGCGGCGTTGAAGTCAAGAATAATTTCTTGCTTTATCCTCCTATCGACGATGGCGTCATCCCAGTGCTTCTACCGATTGCTTACGACAGTGACCTGAAGAAAGTAGCCGTCGAAGCAGACGACGTTGTTCTGGCACTGATCCTGGAGTTCGCTGGAATTGCGGCGCACGCTGATCGCGGAGCATCCGAGGTGTCTGAAGCATCCAGTGGGAACGAGGATTTGATTGGCGCTGAGCGACCGATCCTGGACCGCATCATCGTTCTAGATCCACTGGGCGGAATACCTTCAGTAAACAGGTCTGACGGAGCCCATGTCTTCGTCAACCTCGAAGCGGAGTATCATGACATCAAGCTGGAGCTTGAACAGCTGTCCGCTGCAGCTTTCGATGAAGCCGATTCAAAGCCAGCAGTGTCGCTAGGTACTGGCAATCCGTTCTCCAAATTCGTTGAAGACGAAGTCGCGCCCATGCCCGGGGGCTCGAAAGAGCAGCTCGCTAACCCAGCGCCGATACGCCACCTGAAGAATCTTGATGTCGTCCAGCGTGCTTTGAAGATCCTACCACCCACCTCTTCAGGTCTGATACTTACCCCAACGGAAGCAGCGAGAAAGACCATCCCGGACGATGACCGGACCACGCCATCCAAGAACCCTCTGCTTCACAATCTGCTTACTGACAAGCCGATGATATCATCATCGCTGCCAACTTCACCAGCGAGCCGGTTCCTCGGTTCAGTGACGCCAAACCCCCCGACGTTCCTGAAGAAGGGCATACCAGTAACCATGATACCAGATCCTCGTGAGTCTGGGCCTTGGCGACCGCCTTCTGCGTCAAATCCCAGCATTGAGCTTGCCGAAGATCCACGTGTCAACTTTCCCAAGCTGGAGGAGCTGATCAACGACTCTTTCCGCCGGAAGCTGCATGCAGAAGACTATCTCGATCGCATACGTGGTCGCGTTGCTGGTATCATCATCGCGGGTGATTATGAAGGTGGAGCGATATGTACGTGGGAGACGCCAGCTTCGCTGCGGGGTGTGAAGATACCACCTCATGCTTCTAGAACCGCAGACTCGCCATATTGGGTACCGTACTTGGACAAGTTCGCCGTTCTGACATCTTCACAAGGGTCTGGTGGCGTCTCGGACATTGTTTGGGCAGCGCTGACGCGGACTGGCTTCCCAGAAGGCGTTGTGTGGCGGAGCAGGACGAGTAACCCCGTGAATAAGTGGTATCAGGAAAGATCGGCTGGAACATGGAATTTACCTGGAGACCAGTGGACCATGTTTTGGACGACGAATGGGGTGACGAAGAGGTGGAATGCTGATGATTGGAGTCTGGAGCAGAGAGACGGCCTGACGAGGTGGGATGCGTACGTCGATGTGTGTGGTGGCATTGTGCCGAGCTGGGCGGACGGAATCAAGAGAGCCGATTAGATCCTCGAGAAGTAGACGAAGATGACGTTGAAATGACACTCCGACTCGCAATGTTGGTCCATGTCTTCGTAGATGGTCAGAGCAATGCAAACTTGATGAGCTCACAACAGCCCTGATGCCATTCGTTCGACCACCACACCAGGCAGCGAC
Source organism: Parastagonospora avenae f. sp. tritici 18332-5 (assembly GCA_022559985.1). Taxonomy (NCBI): domain Eukaryota; kingdom Fungi; phylum Ascomycota; class Dothideomycetes; order Pleosporales; family Phaeosphaeriaceae; genus Parastagonospora; species Parastagonospora avenae. The sequence goes on from JAFJTR010000160.1 coordinate 24,950, forward strand.
AAAATTCTTGTCCGATCTATACCTACACGACCTAATCTAACAGTCTTCAGGAGCGCACTAATAAGTTTATAAGGGAGCCTAACGGTATACGCTACTCTAAGGCATTCTTGCTTACTGTTGCAAAAGTTCATGAGAGTATCTAGGCTAACTTAGCCTCTTCTCGTTGGTGAGAGCAGACAGTAATGCTGTTGGGGCCTGGTACTCACACGAACAATAGCGTCCGCTACTCGAAATCCGAAATCGATATCAGCGACTCGTTATAATCCCATCCATGGCCTTCATGCAGATGCTCAAGCAACGGCTTGCACATGAAACAATAGTCAAAGTCGTGACAAGTGCGGCAACGGAATCTTGCACCAAATACCACCTAAACGGGGTTTATCAGCCACACCTCGTTCACGCAAATACACAACTTACGTGATGGCATCCGTCGCACATGATATTAGCAACGATTTGTCCACGTTCGCGCCCAGGGGTGATTAGACCTAGCGCACTCTTGCAATTGTCGGACAAATCTTCCAACATGTCTAAGTGCCCGTGATAGATGGCAATGTCGATGGGGCTCCAGTTGCTTTCTGGTTGCAGCGTAGCGAAATTGTTGCCACGTGCACCTGCTTGTACGAGTCTTTCCACGACAGCTTGTGCGCCGACTTTGCAAGCCCAATGCAGAGGACTCCAGCCGCGCTCACTTGACGCCGGCGTGAGAGGCAGCTCTCTTCTCACAGCGTTGAGTAACGGTAGTGAGCCTGACGATGCGGCATAGCAGAATAAATCGTCACCTTTGTGATCGATCGCGAACATATCCAAGCCGATGTCCTTGAGGAACACAAAGGTGTCGTATTGCCGGTGGAGGGCAGCGGCGTGGAGTAGATTACCGCCATGCGGATCAGAACAGGCGAGATCTATGTTGAGCTGCGAGCATATCAGCTGTAATGTGCTCAGACGGCCCTTCTCCACAAGCAAGAACAAGAAAGAGACGGGTATGCTGGATGCGCCCTGTGATTCAGAACACGCCGGAAGAAGCATCTCAACAATATCATTGTGGCTGTTGTAAGCTGCCATTGTTAGCGCGGGCCATCCATCGAACACTGTTGCGGGAAGATTGATTCCATGATGCATGAGCGCTCGGACAACTTCAGTATGACCGTGAGATGAGGCTGCAATGATTGGAGTCCTTCTCCGATTGTCGCATAGATTCGCATCCGCGCCTCTCTTTAGGAGGAGCCGCACGACATCGAGGTGGCCTTGAGCTGCTGCTTCGTGGAGCGCAGTCAAGCCTCTCCTATCTCGCGTGTCCAACGAGGAATCGAATGTGGCAAGTTGCTCGACCACCTTGGGGAAGCCATATTACGATGCGATCTGGATTAGGCCTCGCTCATTATTGTCGTAAATATCCAAACGAGCATTGTTAAGCAAAAGGACACGAACAGCCTCGGCATGGCCTCTTTGAGCGGCATACATGATGGGCGTCCATCCTCTGTTGTCCATTGTGTTCGGGCTTGTGCCACTCTCGATGAGGATTTGGACCACCTGCGAATACCCTTTGGAAGCTGCCGCATGGATTGGGATCCAACCCTCTTTGCCTGGGCTACCTGCGTCTACACCTCTTCCCAAAAGCAATTTGACGACCTTCGGGTGGCCATGAAAACAAGCTTCGTTGAGCAAAGTGGCCCCATAGCTGTTGTAAGCGGCCACAGGTACTGCCCAATTCTGGTTCATTAATACCTGTACAACATCGTACCAACCTCTTCTACACGCAAGCTCCAGAGGCGTTTGCTGTAGTTGATCCGTGATAGCCACGTCAGCACCTCTTTGAAGGAGAAGTAGTGCCATAGTCCTGTCATTGTTTTGAAACGCGATCTGGAGAACGCTGCGCTTCTTTGGCGCTTTTGCTGCGACACTCGCACCCGAATTAAGGAGAAGCTCGACTATGCCTGTGTGCCTCATCCGTACCGCGGCAAATAGTGCAGGACCATGACGTCCACAATCTTCGTTGACGTCAACACCTTTTGTAAGGAGCATATGAACCATGTGCTCGTGCCCGTGCAATGCAGCGATGTACAGACATGTCCGCGAGTCGTTGTCTTTCTCTGTTGTCCAGTGTCCGGTGGTGCTTGGAAGGGTCGTGAGTATCTTGTCGGCCAAGATGTGTAACCCTAGTTCGGATAAGAGATGCATGCCTGTTTTCGATCTTGGATAGCTTTGGCTGTACAGATGTAGCCCGTAATGATAAACAGAGGTCGCCTGAACAATGCTGGAAATAGCCTCATCGTCCATAAGAATTGAAGACGCGAGATCGAACATATCCTCCTGGACACTTGACGTATGCTTTCCCCAATTGTTTGCGGCATACTCGAAGAATGGATGCTGTATCAAGCGGTCCTCCAACATATTGTCAGACGAGCACCTGCCGTGTCGGAAAGTGTCGAAAGAGAGATACGTAAGACACGTACTAGCGATGTCTAGCTGTCCGCCAGGGCTCCAGGTCTCCCGGATGCCCTCAAGATACTCCTGCGTTGTGTAGTGTACTAGACGGATCACATTGCTGTACTCATCGATGGTCACAAGGCCTGCACACACAGACACGATATCTGCCTCGTCAAGTATGTTGTCTATATCGAGACTTGTTCCGCTCGATTCCACGGCTAAAGCATGGCAAAGTTCGTTTGTTGTGAGCGCTCTCTCAGCATAGACTATCCAAGTCAGAACCCTCTTCGCAAGAGCAGCATCTTCAGGAAGCTGGCTCTCAAGCCGCTCGATTGCGTGATCGTAGGCTTTCTCGACGGTGTTTACCTCTTTGGATAGCCTCTCGAGTGTCGAACAAATTTTGCTCCTCGTCCGCTTGTCAAGCAACGAATCTATGTAGAGACGAGCGAGGAGGAACCTGGCCTTGTCAGCTCAAATTAGAATTACTGGACCTTCTATTGGACTTACATCCCGTCAATCGCCCCGGTAACTTTCTCTTGTATCATCAGCTGCAACTCTGTGCTATTCTGAACACATCTGGGAAGCCGATCAAGCTGTCCTTGTATAAAAGGTTTGATATCCTCGTCGCGCGCCCGGATCTCAATCCTTAAAGAATCTTGGAATTCTTGATCGATATCTGGTATATGGCGCGAGGTCACCATGAGACGTATGTCTGTACTATTTCTGTCGCGGTTCTGGAGTACTTCCTTTTCCTTGTACCACGTAGCAACAGTTTCATGTCTCCACCGCTGTACCACACAGTCCCCAACCTCTCTGTTTA
>JAFJTR010000161.1:0-27071 GCA_022559985.1 Parastagonospora avenae f. sp. tritici 18332-5
TAAACTCTAAAAAATCTTATAGTTATAGCTATTGTACGTAGCTTAATAGGCTCATGTTGAGGTGCTGGTTTTGGTGTTCGGGTGGCTCGTTGGGCCGTCACCCACGGTACGCGAGTTTCTCCAAGGTACGCTACCAGGCTTTCTACAGTTTTAATTCTGATAACATGCCTATGCTAACCTAAAAATTGTCGTTTATGCCTTTCTTGCACATCCCGAGGTCGATTGCGGACTATAGTCATACGTGACAATTTGAGTGAATCACTGCACTCAACGCTCACAAGAGGTAGATACGCTGGCCCACTTGACGCTTTCCTTCTTTGGCGGCAGAGCCAGCGCAATCGATATCTCGGGACATGATTCGCGACACGAATTGTACAGGATCAATTTGTATGCTTCGCTGGATATCCTCACGCTTGAAAAATACAGAAATCTGACCTCAATTTACGTGCACAATGTCCGTACATAGCAATCCTCATTATCACGTGAGCTGCTGATGCATAGGCCTTTAGGCCTGTGCGCGGCAGAACTGTATATGAACGCGTTCGTACGATAGATAGAACATTATCAATCTGCAACAATATACATTCGTAACTTGATCAACCCCATCGTACAATATTGTACACCCACTTACTGCAACTATCGCGCTGCAGACGAAGTGCTACTAATAGATCCATGTTTGTTTGTTGCGGAGTCTGCACCTTGCACGCCTGGACTAATATAGATGCGAGGATGTTGACCAACTGTTGTGATGCCAGAGTGCCAAAGGAGCAGTAGAAACGTGTGTAAGCTGTTGAGTCTTGTCGATTGATCTCAGAGCTAAGCTGTTCCACAGAGTGCGCCCTGGTACAGTGTCAGCAATCGCCGATATTGGTACTATACATACTGACATAAGCGTTGTCTTTCCCGATCCGGCTGCAGAAAACCCGTTAGCGCAGCAGTAGAAGACGAACGAACACCCAATGGACGGCTATACATACACTTCCCTTGCAGCCACAACACAGCAGCCTGGTCATCTGGTAATTCTTTCCAGATAGTCAACGGGCCGTCAAGAAACCAAGCTCCAGTTCTAGGCAGGTGTTGCATTAGCGCATTGGTATGTTCCAGATGAGGTGCGACTGGGGCGAGCCAATTGAACATAACTCTTCTCTTCCGGTCTGCTCAAATTTAGACAAGCACGCGATTTGTGAAACATGCGTACCCCATGTTTCCAGGTCCCGTGCTTGCCTGTCGCTAGGAACCTCGGTCCGTAGTTGAGCCACCTCATTCAAGATCGCTTGATTGTAGTTCCTGTCAATGCCTATCAGTCGCAGCCCCAGATTTGGATTGAGAAACATACAAACTATCTCCCATCATTACCATTGACATCGCACTTTTCACCTCCTCCAAGCGCTGATGATGTTTCAGAACTTCTGCCTTCTTGAAATGCCACTTGATGCTTTTCCACTTCTGCGCGACCACTGAATCACCAACTTCCAGAGACAACTTCAGCGCAACCAAAATGGAACCTGCATCGTGTAATAGGGCATCAAACTGTGCCGGGTCGAAATCATGTTTCCCCGTACTAGAAGAAATTTTTCGCACTGACTACACATATTCCATGTCAGCCTAGCACCTCAGTTCATATGGTACACTATGAACTACATCTCACGTGACTCCTCGTCACCTGCTTACTCATCTCGGTTGTGTATATAATCGCTCTGTGTAGCTCTCTTAATAGAACAACCTTCTGCCTCCTTCATGTCTTCTCTGTGCTCCCACATCTCACATTCCAGTACTCCTTTGAGAGTGAAAAGATCGCCCACTAGGTTCTGCATGTCTTTCCTAGCCTCTTTGATGTCGGAAGCAATTGTTATCAAGGCTGTAGCGACTGACGGAATCGCAATCAGTATCCCAGCTAACGACAGAGGCTCCACCATGGCTGTGGTCGTGTTCTTACGATGTTCCTTGAAGAAGAGCTGAGTGTCCAGGTGACAGTGCGGGGTCATCGCGAGCTGCAGGTTGAGCTGAATTTGCAGCCTCGCGGAGCTGAGGCAACTACAGGAAGCTGACACGTCGTCGCTTGTTGTACGACGTTTTGTTCGCACGAAATTTCATTGGACCTAATTCGGGCGGGTTCACCACAGGTAGCTGAGGATGTCCCGTCTAATGCATTGGGCCTTAGGTTATTAAACACCAAGAAAAGCGACCGTGGTTCAACACATGAAAGCTGATCCATTGACCTGAAGCTATACACGAAGCACTACTGTCGGATCACAAGTATCGTCAATATCCCAACTACGCAACCAGGCGCACTGATCTCGGTCACGCGGTCAGACGCGCTGATCGCGGCGTCCGAGCAGCGCTCAGACCAGAACCCCTGAGCCCATCTCTTCTGTAGTTCTCCTCAGTACAATTAAGTCAAAAACCAACCGAACAGAATGCATTCCTAGTTATCGTTATTTCCTTTCAGCACTAGTGCTAAGACCCTACCAACAACTACCTTCGTATTCGGAGTGCATCGGTGCCGTGTATACCTTCAGGCCATGCAGACTGCCACATGGGAACTGAACGCTGCATTCGTCTTTGGAAAACTCCTCCGATGAACTTTACTCCAAAATTATAATTCAGCCTCAATGCTGGTGTTCCATGCTTTTCCGCGGACTCTCCAGGAAGATATAAGTCGACATTGAAGACAGCTCTGTACGCTTCTTGAATCTGTCTAGCAACATCAAATAAGGTGTTTGCAACACCAGTACTCTCTTTGCTTTAAGGCAGAGGTCCTTGCTGCTCCACCCGCATAGCGGCACGAGGGATTGTTGCAACCGAGCTCTATTCTGTTGGTAATTGATGGCGAAATCTCTGACTTGGCGTGGTAGCGTAATGTATTTATCTCCTCCTCCTCGAAGATTTGGTTTCTTCAGAGATGGTCTATCATCACTGCCGGGAGAACTGCTAGCTGCTCGCTTTTCTCAAATGATATTGTCTTCTCCAGTGACTGAGATCGCTGTAGCTGTCGTTGACACCGAGATTGTGGGTGAGCCATGTTTCGCTTTGTGCGTCGGGCTTTGTGGTCATTGAAGCGTCGTGCCGCTGTTTGGGGTTGACGCGGAGCTTGAGCATTTGCAAAAAGCCGGATGTATTTTCTAGAGCAAAGATCGGAAGCTGAAGCAGATGTGATTCAGGGCGCCAAAAGAATGTGATTGGTGTACTAACAGGAATTTTGCGGTGGCTGTGGGTAGCCGTGTTCGTAGCAGTCCACGATTCCGCCTGCTGCGCTTGTTGGATTAACACCAAGCCTTTTAGAGAGGAACGCGCGCACTAATGGAGCACGCGCAAAAAGAGGGCAGATGTGAATATGCAGGCTATCCTGGAGGTGGGGTGATATTATTGATCTCGCACGAAGAGCAGTTGCGCTGTTTACTAGAAGCGCCTTCTGCTCTTTCTTTACACAACAGCCTCTCTTGCTTCGCAATTTCCTTGCAGGTTCTCCACTTCGCGAAACCCAAACTTTGCCCTTCTCAGCCCTGAGTTGTTTCAGCCAATTCCGTCATGCACGTGAGCTTTATTTCCAACGCAAAGTATGTGGGAATCTTTTCTGCCCGACGTCAAAATTGGAAACGAGATTGCATTAGACGTGCCTAGAAAGTAATCTATTGATCGAGTATCTCGCATTTGTGCACATCTGTACGTGAGAGTGTCCCTGAAATTTGGCTGTTTTTTTCGTCCTGGCATCGAGGTCAGGCTGTGCCTGGTATCGGGTCACTTCCCTCATCCCACTGATTGCCGCACATAGTCCCGATCTTCGAGAGGGAGACCAATTGGCGAATTTCGTGTTCCAATCGTCCAATCACAGCAGTAGCAACACCACGGTCGCGAAGTTTGTTACACGACTCGTACTAAGCCTGATTATTCCCTTCCGGTGATGCCGCCGGTTGACCGGGTTCCCCGGTTCTCCGACCATATCACCGGGCTTACACTGATGTGCCTATCGCTGAATGATGATCATGATAGTGAACTGGGACTCGATTGCGGCGATATTGCGGTTATGAGATGGGATGTCGAAATGGTGCGCGCTTTTGTGATAGTATAAGCCGACAGAGTGTTGCTGGTCGTCCGCGCTTCGCACACTACAACTCTGTAGCCCATTCAAATTATTGTGCCACATTCGGACCTCAATTCTAAGATCAAATACAATATGAGACTAGTCATTCGACACGAGAAATTTGCTGCATCGCAATACATCGCGGAGTATATCATAGGTAAGGCAGAGACGCTGGCGACCGTCCAGATGGTCTGACCTGTATAGATCGCATCACCAAGTTCGGACCATCACAAGAGCGACCCTTTGTACTTGGACTACCCACGGGTAGCAGTCCAATTCTCATATACAAGATACTTGTGGAGAAGCACCGCGCAGGTGAGATCTCGTTCAAGAATGTCGTCACATTCAACATGGTCCGCAAGATGATCTCAGCGTCCTGATTCCCTCACTGACGAATTGCAGGATGAATACATCGGTCTCGAACGCGACCACCCTGAGAGCTACCACTCATTCATGTTCCATCACTTCTTCGCTCACATTGATATCCTGCCAAACAACATCAACATCCTCAATGGCAATGCCTCAGACCTTGAGGCCGAATGTGCTGCGTACGAGGCAAAGATAAAGTCGGTCGGAGGCATCGAGCTCTTCCTAGGCGGCATTGGCGCAGACGGACACATCGCGTTCAATGAGCCGGGATCAAGTTTGGCAAGTCGCACAAGAGTCAAAACGTTGGCGTATGACACAATCATTGCAAACTCGAGATTCTTCAACGACGATTTGAATCTTGTACCGAAAATGGCGTTGACTGTCGGAGTACAAACTATTCTTGAGGTATGGCCTGGTCGACGCGATCAAGAATTCGCTTGCTGATGATTTTGCGACAGGCCCGGGAAGTACTCGTCATTGTGACTGGCGCTCAGAAAGCTCTGGCTCTTCAGAAGTGCATCGAAGGTGGAGTGAACCATATGTACACGCTATCGGCTCTACAGACGCACCCGCACTCGATGGTTGTATGCGATGAAGATGCTACGTTGGAATTGCAGGTGAAGACGGTCAGGGTAAGTGTCGACTCTGCATATGACGTCGCGTCGCCTAAAGATCTGCAGTATTTCAAGAGCATCGAACAGGTCGCGAAGCAATTTGACATGGCGGTACGGGTTCCAAACTCGGTGACGATCCAGGGCACAGCTGTCGATGTCGCCATCGAACGGCCGATGGCGATTGATGGCAGGGATAGACAGGATTCGGGAGCGGAGATGCTCTTCATCGTGGACGACAAGAAGTTGGCTCCATCAGCATATTCGATATCGCGAGCGACGACTCCCGATCTCTTTCCAGATAACATGGGGTCTCGTGTGGCAGGCGTAACTGGCCGTGCGCCGTCACCGGGCATACAGGATTTATCTTTCGACCGAATGAGCTCTAGAATCGAGAGAAATGCGGTAGCTGTGTAGTTGTATGTAGCAATTGTCTTCATGATCCAGCTTCGTTGTCTGTATTGTCTGGAAACGCTGTGTTGCCGAATATTCGAGTGAGACTGGATGGCCAGGATGCACTATGATTGCCGTAGACGTTCCAAAAACCAGGGTCGTCATAATTTTGCTGTTGCTGATGCGCCATCGTATCTGCATCTGTTTGACCAGTGATGCTAGGATTGTTGAGATCTGATCCAGCGCCAAGGGCGGTTTCTTGGTAAATCGAGCCAGAAGCAATTTGTATGCTGTTCTGATCGAAGAGCGACCAGGACGGGTCGAATACGGGTTGCGTAAGGTTCAAGGTCGGCGACAAGTTCATGCTCTGGAGCCACGTCTCGAGACGGTCAGCTAACATATGATGGAGGCTGGGAGCTGGCCGTTTCGTTTTTCGCAGCTCCTCCAGATGGTCTTGAACAAGTGATAAATCTTAGTCAGGTGTCAGCAGTCGAATACGAGAAGTCGTTCTGGTACTACTACCTTCGTGCTCTCCAACCCCGCCCTGTGCACCCTGGAGCACTAGTATGGCCGCCCACGTGATCATCTACTTCGTCAGTTGGACTGCCGGTTGGCTGGATTGCTTATCATCAACGTACTACCAAGTCCCAGTTCGCCCAGATCCCTTTGTCGTCTCTCCGTAGCATCAGTGTCGTGCGGGCGGAGAGAAGAAGCTCATGTCGTTCCGAAAATGCGACACTAGCTGCAAAGAGATCGAAACCACGAGCGGGGTGGTAGATAGAGAGCACGAATAGCCTGTGAAGGTTGTACTGTCGTCGAATCTGGACGCCGTCGTAGCCAGTGTTGGTTGGTCCTGGTATTGTCAGCGTGAAGTAATGCAGCGGCCGCACGATACTCACGATTTGAGCTCACAAGCCAATCATCCAGGCTTCGTGCCCACTCCTTGATGACTTGCGCATCTCTATCAGTGAAAGGGAATACCGGAGCGACTCCAACTTCTGCCTGATTGGATGACATTACGGACCAGATCGTAGGTAAACTGCGGCCGGCAAAGTGGCTAAGACCGTTGTGCATCATAACCTGTCGTGGAAGTATTAGATATGCCGGGGTGCAGCTGCGGGCTGAAGCACTATACCGTAAGCCTATTGAACGGATCTTCCGTATAACACTGAAGCTGCCGGAGCGACGGTAAAGGCGCCTGAATGGGCACGATTGTGCAAGAAAGGTGAAGGGAAGCATGCTCGAGGTCGATTATCTATGGGATGTCAGTAAGAAATCCCAGGATAGCCTGCGGGTGACGGAAGACCTGTAAGCCGGAAAAGAGTTGTCGCCACTTGTTCGCACTCTGATCGATGTAGACTGGGCAATGATCCAGTATCAGCCGATAACCAATCGATATCCAGATACCCGTCATATCTACGAAGGCTTCGGAAACTAGCCCGGCTAATATAAGACCAAGGACATTCTGGAAGGCTTTTTGCTCCGCAGTAAGCAGCGGTACCAACCCAGCAGCAGATTTTCCAGTTGATTGTGCTAAGGATTCTGGGACAGATAGCTCCATGATGGCGCTGCATGCGGCTCGAAAATACTCTGGCGCCAAAGCAGCGAGTTCGGCGGATGTATGGTGCAGCGCCGAAACATACAAGGTGGCTACCAGCAAAAGCGGTGTGGGGTTTTTGAAAGCTTCGCTCTCTGACTGGAAGTGAAGGCCTTCCATGTTTGTATAAAAGCTATCATCTTAGAGACGGATTATGGTGAGGGTCGAAGGGCACTCACGAAAGCCAGAGCTGCGAAACGACCGATTTAGACCAGAGCCTGTTCGTGACAGACACGTTTCTTCTTCTCAAGAAGTCGACAGCTGGCCACAATCCACCAAGTGTTGGGTCGCCTTGATCTTCCTCCTCGGCAATGGCCGTGTTCACAGGGCTGGTGGAGATGACCATGCCGGAACTAGGGCTTATGGGATGATTGTTTCCATTCATACCCAGTACCGCCTCAATAGCTGCTAATCGGGCCAGAACCTCTGGTGGAGATGATCCATTCGGCGGTAAAGCTTTTGGAGAGACTGTCGCGGTGGGTTGTCGCGCGTTGGCTCGAGGCTTGAAGATGCACTCGATTTTGCTGTTCCGACATCTCCGACACGGCCCTCCATGTGCAGGCTCGCATTTCATCTAACGAAGCTGAGCTGGGATCACTTCTACTACTTCAACACTGGTTTACCTTTTGCCTGCGACATTCGACTGGATTACGTCAGCGAACATCCCGAGGTCGTTCGGGGTGGTGATGGGGACACGAACCACACGCCTTGGTTGGCCGTATGCCACCTTCGCCATATCCTTGGGCACGATATCTGTCATAGCTGATGCTGTCTTCCATTTAGCTTCACGTGTACGCGTTGCTACGCACAGCGGTGTATAGGAGACATGAAGCGACACAAGACAGCATCCGCTCCCCCATGTTGGTCGGCGGAGTTGCTTCCTGCCTTAGGGCGTTCCTTTCAGAACGACGCTAACGAGGACTAGCGGCTTGGCACATCCACTCCACGAAATGTCACGATATAGAGACCGTCGACTTCCATCACGACAATAATCAGAAGTATGCATTACATCTGGTATATCGCAGATCAGTATCACAGATCAGCCTCACATTTTTGTCGCCATTTGCGCTGCCAGCGCCGCGCCGACCCCGCTGCCATCTTTCGCGATGGTGATATCTATCCGCGACTCTCCTGACTCTCCCACATGCTCAATAATTCGAAGCGCTTTTCTTATCTCTACAACAAAGCCAGGGTAACGTTCAATGAGCGATCCATCTACGCCGATGCAAATTCTTTCCTCAGAGCCCATGATCTCTGCTAAACAACCCGTTTGGACTAGGACAGCCCCCAAAGCGACAGCGCTGAGTCTTGCCGATCGCCGTACTACGGCATGTGCTATAGATTTAATAGCAGATGCGATGTCAAAACTGACTTGCGCAATCCCTAGCCACATTTCGAGGGCTTTTCGACTCATCAAGAGCTCTGGACAGGTGTCGTTCTCAAGATGGCTCAAGATGGAAGTATCCAGACTCCATGGAACGTACAGGCCTGAGGCCTTTGGGATCGGAAATTTGGCGAAAACATCCAAACTCCGGTCTTCTGAGAGCGATAGGATTGCCATTCGCAGAATTTCTCCCAAATACATGGCCGAAATTTGCTTTTCGAACATCTCGAACCCAGGATTGACACTGCCCTTGTCAATGGCACGGTCATAAGCTGTCATCGAGAGGAACTCCAGTCCTTGGTCAAAGTTGCCCCACTCGGTGTTGACAATCATCGTAGCCTCTGGATGCGTGACCAATGCCGGTTGCTTGGTGATTTTGGAAGCCTGCTCAATGTACGCACCATTGGTGCCTGTCCCAAAGACCGCACCCAGTACCGTCTTTGTGGAAGGCGGTGCAACATATGCCTGAGCTAGCAATGTTCCAACCGTGTCATTCGTCAGGGCTGTCACTGTAATGTGTAGTTCGAGCTTATTAAATGCATCTTGAAGACAAGCGCACACATCCAGCCCGACCACGCCGTCAATGTCAAAGCCTTTGCTCCATCTGATTAAGGTACCGCTGCTGATGCTCATTTGCTGGACAGCATGGCTGAAGGTGAAACCGAGGCTGAATGCCATCTTGCTCTGGCGTCGAGCGAGACCCGGATGAGGAGTCATTGCCTCAGCCTTTACGAAGTTTTGAACAACTCGAGCTACCCAGTCAAAGAGCTCGTTGTAGTCTTGCGATGTCATTAAAGCTGGAGGAATGACTGTTTTGTCCTGGGCAATTGAATACGTCCCGTCGCCGTTGAATGTAACAGCACAGACTCGTATATTGGTACCACCCATGTCGACTGCCAGGTATGTGCCCTTTAGAGTATCAGCGCAACGTGACCCCGATTTTCAGGTTTGCCGACTTACCATTTCGCGACCCGTGGGCAGCTGGGTGATGAACGATGGCAGTTGTTCAATCGCTTCACCTGGCTTGCGCAATCCTTTGTCTGATACTTCGTTAGGGACTTTACGAGCAATATGGGCGAGAACGTACTCATCTGCCCCACGAAACCGCCCGCTATACGCCGCACATCGTTGTCCGACACTTCAAACTCATTCTTGACTCTTTCTGTTGCTTCTGCTAAGCCATCATTTCTCCTTACATCCGTCTCACTCTTTGTTTGGCTCACTTGTATAGTCTCGCACTCATCGTCCTCAACAGCTTTTGTCAAGGCCGAACCAAACGGTCGGCTCGACCAGCATCGCCAGGGGAAACACAACTGCATTGCCGTGCCAGAGCTGAGGAATGTTCAAAAAGTGCAGTAGCGATTGACCGCGATGACAGGACCTGACTTTTGGTACATTGGACATGCTGCTAACATTCAGGCAGGACAGCGCGGGCGGGCCCTCGCGAAGTGGAGCTTAGGCGGGACCTTTGCGACTTTGCAAGAGCCGCATTTGCACCGCCGGTTAGCCACGCATTGCTCATGCTCGTATGCGCGGCTGGATTATTGATGTCGATTCACCGCGGAGAACAACTGATGACTCGAGGACCGACACGAGCACAGAAGTGGGCCCGGTGAAGTCGCGCTTTGCCGGGCAGATTACCGGAGCGCCTAAATGGCAGCGCTTTCGGCGCTCGTTCCTTGCAACACAAGCACCTGACCGAAGGCCCTTCCATGACAACACGCCCATTGATCGTGACAATCTACACTCCGCTACGTTTGCAATCTGGCCAGCATGGAAGGAAACTTAAGTTCAAGCATCACAAGACAACCTTAGATCACAACCTTCGGACAGGTCATTCACAATTAAGAAAATTTTCTCGCGCAATGCGAATAAAGTGAATTCATTATCGGGGATACGTAAAACCTAGTAGCATATTGCTAACTAGATACGCAACTTTACAGCAGTTGGACCACCCGTATCTCAAATCAACAAGTGTACTCCAGCTCAAAACTCATGGTCGGCACGCCCGAATAGTTCGCAGGCACAACGTAAGTAACGTTGTAATAGTAGTGATTTGCGATTGCGTTGCCCCAATAGTTCGTTGGTTGCTGCTCCAAGCCGGATGCGGAAACATTCACGCTCAAACATGGCAAATTGGAGAATCCGTCCACAACATTGCCAGCGAGGTTCCATGGTGGGGGGATGCCGGATATCATGTATGTGAAGACGTCGGTACCTTCCTGGGTCGTGTTGGGATATGATACGGTCAGCCTGCGCGCCTCGACTTTAGACGTTATGGTCGATGCCGTTGGATACAGCGAGAACCATCCTCCATACGGGAACGGGGTATGCGAGGGATCCGACGCCCAGTGCACGATCGCAGGAGTAAACTGCTTGCCACGGTTGACTTCTTCCGCCAGTGTCTCGGCTCCGATCATCATATTGTGGCTCAACCATGAGTCTGCGTAGCGGATCAGGTCTGTCTTGAGGGCCTCGCGAATCGTCTTCCGAAGCCGTCTCTCCGTCTTCAGGGGCGTGAACAACTTTTCTTCGATCTCTGGAGTGATGATGTTCTTCACCGTGGCCATAAGGAGTGCGAGTGAAGGACCCTGCGCCAGGTCGTACCTGAAGTCATCGTTACCTTTCCAGGGCACCGGCGCCTTCTCGTAGCCATACATTCCCCACCAAAACTGGCCAACAATAGCGCTATGTGTAGGCATGTCTCTAGCATACGCCCTATCGTACGGCCCAGCCATGTTTCCGAGGTATGGATTGTAATGATCTGCAATATCTTTCCAAAGCTCGGTCAGCATGAAAGACGCATGCTTGGTCAAACTTGAATTCCTAGGTCCATACTTTATGGCCGCTGCAAGGCCGAAGGTGTCCACGCCATAGTAAGTCGGGCAATTATATTCGGTAAATGTATTACTACCATTTGCAGTGAACAGCTCGAAAAGGTCCTGGCCGCGAATGTTCGCCTCTTCGATGAAAGTGCGGTTGTTCAAGCGCTCGCCAACCCATCCGATCATCAGAGTACCAATGAGTTGCGGATTCGTGTACCCAAGGATCAGATTGTCTGGGGCCGTGCCATTGCGGCGCATTTCCCCTACTGCTGCAGTGGCTAGGGATTGTTCGATGTCCCGAACGAGTTGCGGATCGAGCAAATGCTCAAACTCAGCAACCGCTTGTACCATGGCCGATCCAATGAAAGCTCTCCAGTTCGGATCGTAGGTGGCGTAGATCTCCTGGGGATACAGCTCTCCAACATATGTCGGATTCGGTTCGTCGGGAGAGAGCTTGTAGTCTGCATACCATGGCGAAGTATAGTTTATATTCATCTGAGTGTTGATGAGGTTCCGTAATGCCTTGTGAGCATTGGCCACGTCATCTCCTTGGTTTCGGTGCAAGAGACCCGGAATATACCAAGCGGTAAAGCGAGTCGACCAAGGACCGTTGTCGTTGTACCAGATATAACCGTAGCTTGCATCGTATCGAGAGTCACCCAAGCTCATGGAGTAGTCGAAGTAGTCTTGAGTAGCTGAGGGAAGGTCAGACCAGGTCTCAGCGTTCTGATATCCCATACTAACATCTTGAAAGATTCGTTCGCATCAGTTCGTACGCCGTTGCCGAAGAGAAGACAGCAGCCGATGCTAAAACGGCGAGAACACGACGATCAAGCATGATGAATGTCAAACGATGTCAATCGACCGCGAGAGTTCTTCTCACGAAGAAACTCGACTTCTAAATGCATCTCTGCTCCGCGAGACCAACTCCGCAACTTCGCATGACCTACTTCCTCTAGTCATGCATAGTCATGCACCTGAAAGAATGGATCCCGACTATCGCTCGCTAATACCATCGTATCGCTGCCATGAGCGAGGCGCCATGGCAAAGGATGCGCACGCGACCACATTTCCACCTATCTTCTGCGTACGCAAAGAAGAGGCTGAACGAAACCCGGCCTTCTGCCGAAAATAGTCATGATACTCGTTGTTGGAACATGGTGTGTGATTCAGTCGTCGAGAATCGTCGTGGGGCGGCCAACCCGGTGAACCCGGCTAAATCTGTTTTGGCGCCGGCCAAAGTCCCATTCCAGAACGCGAACTGCTGTGGCCAGAGACGCGGAGGCTTTTCCCCGCACGCCCATCAACCCACAGCAGACAGACGCTAACAGTGCGCACGATAGTGCCTGAGATAGCTCGTAAGATAACCAGCACGAGGGATCGCGATGAGTCTAGCTTATCCGAGGGGCTGTTCCATGTGGGGAGAGATACAAAGTCTCGAAATTGGCTCCTTACGACTCACACGACACCAAGGACAGCTTTCACAAACGTGAAGAAGTGACGATGTCGACGACCGCGCCTACGACAATGGATCAGGCCCTTATGGGCCGCAAGACGGGGTGGTTTGCGGACCGAGGCATCATTACCATCAATCTTCTGTTGATGTTGTGCCAAATATCGTCGTATGCTACTGGTTACGATGGGTCTATGATGAGTAGGTGCATTGGTGATGCAAGGCTAGACGGACATTGACAGTTTCATAGATGGATTGCAGTCGCTCGATGAGTGGAAAGAGTTCTTTCATCAACCTGGCGCCAGTACCTTAGCTTTGTATGCTTCTACGACACAAGCTTCGTCGGCCAAGCTAACCACTGAAGATTAAACGCGATTCAAAACGTCGGCCAGCTTTGCTCGCTACCGTTCTGCGCCTTTGCTTGCGATTACTTCGGCCGCAAGAAGACGCTCGTTTTCGGCGCTTGTATCATCTTGCTCGGGACGGGATTGCAGGGTGGTGCACAGAACAGTATGGTTGACCTCATCCCCTTATAACCCAAGAAACACCCATTGATCCTCGCAGATGGCATGTTCATTGCTGCGCGAGGCATAATCGGATTCGGACTTGGCTTCAACATCACCGCTGCGCCCATTCTTATTATGGAGCTCGCGTTTCCAACGCAAAAAGCGCCCATGGTCAGCATCTACAACTCGCTGTGGAGTCTTGGTGCTATTGTAGCTGCCTGGACTACATACGGTACTTTCCGCATCATGAACAATTGGGCGTGGAGAATTCCTTCAATTCTCCAAGCACTCTCCAGCGTTGTTCAGATCTTTTGCTTCTGGTGGATTGTCGAATCGCCACGATGGCTTGTCAGCAAAGATCGATGCGATGAGGCGCAAACAATAATCACAAGGGTGGGCATCTTCCTTCATGAAAAAATTGAGAATCAGCAAAAACTAACTCGCATACAGTACCATGCAAATAGCAACCCTCACGATCCAATCGTGCTCGTCGAATTGGAAGAGATCAAGGAAGCACTGCGCATCGAAAAGGAGTCGAGCAAAACAAGCTCGTATGCGGGTTTCTTCAAATCGCGGGGTAACATGCTACGATTTCTCATCATCCTAGCTGTCGGTTTCTTCTCACAATGGTCCGGCAATGGCCTAATCTCGGTGGGCCCTTTGATGCAATCTCGTCCACGAAACCTCTTACTTACAAATACTCCCAGTACTACCTCACGCTCATCTTGGACTCGATTGGCATAACCTCGCAAGAAACTCAAACTCTCGTCAACGGCATCCTCACCATCTGGAACCTCGTAACCTCCATCGGCTTCTCGCTCCTCGTCAATAAGTTCAAACGTCGTACCATGTTCCTCACATCGACCGCATGCATGCTTGTATGTTTTATTGTGTGGACTACTTTGCAGTCGACATTCGAGAAGCAGGTCGACAAGTCCGGGTCCGGGTCACCTGCTGTTGGCCGAGCGATTCTGGCTTTGATCTTCTTGTACAACGCGTGTTTCAATATCGCTTGGGCGCCGTTGCAAGTCACCTACGTTGTTGAGATCTTGCCGTATACAATGCGTGCGAGGGTAAGTGATTGCAATTGTTCGATGCGACAGTCGCTAATAGGGTATAGGGTCTCGTGCTTTACAATCTTTTCGTCTCATTGGCGCTGATTTTCAACCAATATGCCAACCCCATCGCTCTGGAAGCCATCAAGTGGAAATGTAAGCTTCGTTCATTTCCTGTTCAGTCGTAACGCTAACTTTATATGTACAGACTACATCGTGTACGGCGTGTGGCTACTTGTCGAGCTCCTAATCGTTTATTTCCTCTTCGTTGAAACGTCAGGTTCGTCACTGGAAGAAATGGCTGCTATCATTGATGGAGAAGAGGTCCGCAATACCATCATCGAGGCTGTGGCTAGAGTCACGGATGGCAAGGCAATGCACCAGCGTGAAGATGTGATGGACGATAAGAGACCGCACGTTATTGTCGCATGAGGGACAAAGTCAACTCGAATGAGATATATCCAGATTCAATACTCACTGCAGATATCATTTGCAATAGAGCAGCAACTCTGTGCAGTCTACACTGAGAGGAGAAGGGTTTATTGAGCTTTCCCCAGGTGGATGTGCGCCACAACGTAGGCATGGTTTAGCAATATCGTCCACGCTTTCATGAGTCAGCCCTTTCCAGCCTGCCAGAGTCAAAGCTTCGAAAGTAAATTTATGCCCACAGGAGTCGTTTGGACAGTAATAACGGAATCCTTGAATAGGCTGATAACTATTGTTAGCGTGTGGCAGAAATGTAAGCGTCATAATGGCGACGCCAAAGGGTGTAGGCAAGCTAGGCTGTCGGACGAAATGATAGTTTGCCAATGCATGCAAGGCTCTTCGCTTGGCATGTTCCAATGTGCTCCAGATCTTGGACGAAGCGTTCAGCCCGCTTTTGTGCATACATAATCGTCTCGTGTACTTTCTATACTCAACCCCCGGAAATGCAGGTATCCTAGTAGAACCTCATTGCAAATATCCTGGACGCCGCCGAGAATGCATGAAAGAAGCAAGCGAAGGAAGATGGTTGAAATTGCCGCTGCGCAACGACGAGGATGTGATGGACACGTTTGATCAGGTATCCCAATTGCGGAAAATTAGTGTAGAACAAAGCCACATGGAAAGTTCAGCTAACCGTCACATTCTAGTGTATCTTAAATACCTACTAAACGCCTTCTGAATCATGACAGACCAATGCATAGTGCGGGCCGCGGGGATCTTTACCGCGGTTCCGGACCATGAGGGGTATGCAGAACTAACAGTGTCGGATTATGAGTATCGGTAGGGACGTCGGTTGCTGAACGCTGCCCAACGAGCCGATCCGATCCTACTTCGGCCTCACTCGTTTCAGACCATATACACCTCCGTAGCATCCTCACGTAGCGAGAAAAGAGAGAACATAGATCAATCGAATACAATGCAGTTATAGTTATTTCCTTTCAGCACTAGTGCGAGTACCTACCAACAAACAGGATAGTTTTTGCGATGTGGACCAATGTACCTTACATGAATCTCATTCCGATCGAGGTACAGATCGTTGCATCGTTCAAACCCCAAGATAAAAGCACCATTCCACATCTCCTTTGCAAAGCCTCTTTAACGCTTGCGAGCAAAGAAATTCACAATCTGCATTGAATGGAGTGTTTGGTATCACGTCAATAGTGTATTCAAATGGTCTATAAAAATACAAGGTCTAGATAAATGATGTACAGAAGGTTAATTGAGGTGTGATATTGGTGGTAGATGGTGTGAACAAACGACTACGCCTAGTCATTCCAATTATGATTAACCACGGGCGTGATGTCCTGACCTCCATATGCTGTTCCTCCATACTCAAGATACCCTTCGGCCCCAGAGTATGGAATGGTTGCAATGTCTTCATAGTCACCCATAATCCACACGCTCTGCATGCCCATGATCATGTGTTGTAAGACGTGGCAATGCAGCATCCAGCAGCCCGGATTTTGTACCCGTATGCGCCAGGCGCGCCAGCCCAGTGCTTTGCCCGCCGTGCCCTTTGTCTGGTACCGGTACAAATTGGTGGTGTCGCGCTTCACAGGGTGGTAATTGGCGAGTTTCTTTTCGTTCTCGATAGGATCAAACGTGCCGTTTCCGCTGCCGCAGTCATAAAAATGCGCGCCGTGGAGATGGAAAGGATGGTAATCGTATCCTCCGTTGTTGTCCACAAGACTTCCCGTGTTTTCGAGGATAATCTCGATGACTTCGCCTAGTTTGGCGGGCCAGGTGAGTGAGTACGGATCCCAGCCGCCGTTTGCGAGTGCAGCAGTGTAATTTGGCATTGCTACCGGGCCGTTCTTGTAGATGTCAACGAGGTATGGAGGAGTATTGGCAGCTGTGTCTTCGGTCCAGTTCAGCCCGTCTAGTTGCCAGATAGTTGCGGACTTCCTGATCTGAGCATTGGTGATGTGTACTCGCCGAGTGACTTCAGATGCCGTGGGGAAGTCGTTGGGGAAGAGCGGCTCGAGTGCATACTCAAGGAAATCGTAGGTGGCGTTGGAAAGTGTCAAGGGTTTGACGGCTGGAGCAGTTGTGATCTTTGGAGAAGTACTGGGGTAGCGTAGAACGCCAAAGCCGGTGTAGACAGCTGGTCGGTCCTTAGTCTCGAATTGAATTATGTAGTCAGTCCGGTTGCCGAGTTCTTCCACGGTCTTTGTGCATAGAATGGCGTCCAAACGCTGCCCGGATGAGAGCTGCATGTGGTCAACGGTGTGCGGTTGTGTATAGCTGCCATCTGCCAAGATCACGTCCATCCTAGAATGGCCTTCGAATCCGAGAGCGACCAAAGACAGCGCAGTCGCACCGACGAAACGCATTCGGTAGGTCTTGCCTGGCTCTACATCGATGACTGGCAGTTTGCAGTTTCCTTGGCCAGCCTTCTCTCCGATTCCTACACCAACGCCGTTCAGCAGCACTGCGTTCGTCTCGCCAGACCAGACAAAAGGCACTGATCTCAGCCCATTCTCAATTGTCTCGTCGGACTTGTTGAAATAGTCTTGAATGAATACAATGCGCTCTTCGTCATACTGGAATGGCGGAGGTCCGACATCCTCAACGATGAGAGGTCCAGCAGCGGAAATGGCTTGAAATCCGACGTGCGAATGGTAGAAGTAGGTTCCTGCATCTTCTGGCTCCGGGTGGATTTCGTAATCGAAGCATCTGTGAGGGGCAATGGGCCACTGCGATACAGGCGAGCCGTCGCTAAATGGCGCTGTCCGCTGTGTGAGGCCATGCCAATGCTGGACCGCGTTAGCTACAAAGTGTATGAGATGCGAAATTTCACACCATTGTTGTGTTGTGGTCCTCCATGTCGTTGCATACTCGAATCCAGCTCGTCTTGCCGGCAGGAATGCGCATAGTTGGTCCTGGTGATGTGTGGTTCACCAAGGCCGACATGTGATGCTGACATGCCACGGTGTGGTTCTCGAATGTTACGGATAGGTAGTGGTCGGGCACGAAATCTTTGCCATGCGGTTTCGGTGATCCCCCATTTTGCGGGGCTTGAGGCTGCGAGGGTGGTTGCGGTCCCGGCGGCTGTGGAAAGTTGTGGCCGGTCACTGCATGCGCTGTCGCTGTTGCGAGCAGCAAGCCAGTTGCGAACAGGTTTCGCATCGTGAGTAAGCCCTGGAATACGACCACTTGTGCGGCTATTTTGAAGATACGCTTCTCGCTGAAGCCCGCAGAACAGCTTGACTGTATTGAGATCAGCCTTTGTTAGGATGACCTGGAAAGCTGAAGAGCGTTGTTGCGAATAGCTTAAACAGCTGCAGGCCAAGGTGATCATATTGGCCATGCTGGGCATTTTGACTTTTTGTATCCCCTATGTCGGGGTCAGCTTCGGTGGTACCACGAAGTGACTCGGCGGTGCTCTCGGTGGTGCGACCCAATTACCTGCGGTACAACTGCCTGCTGACGTTCGCCATCCAGAAAATCTTATAAGTGGCTGTTTCACACAGCCACCGGGCCTCGAAATGAACCTGGTTATAGAGGTTAAGGATAGAGATGAAGACCTTGTTGACTCGAGCCACTCGCGAACTTCGATCCTCGGAGCCTCGCAGGGAGACGCCTACGATAGGTATTTCGAATTGCGTGCAGACACCAATCCTGAGCGCAAGGCTAAGTCTTTTCATCGGTGCCCGCTACGTGATTCATGCATGCAGCTTGCCCACGGGTACGGGACGTTCAGGAGACAAGCTTCAAGGGGGCTTGCCTGCGATGATGTATTGGACAGCTCGCTAGGAATAGTTAAGCTTTGCTGTCTTGCAGAGCCTGGTCAGCGTGCAGCGTGGACCCTGTATGTCACACGCGGCTTCCAGATCTCCGCACGTGCTGCACCTGTGGGGGTGGACTATTCGGCACGCGATCTTCCACGCCACCTGCCTCCGTCCCCCTTTGGGCGATCGAACGGAACCGTCGCATACATGGAGTCGATTGAAAGCGTTGCGCCATGTGTTTTAGTCTGTTACCAACATAGTGTTCGCATGAGAGCCTGCCCATGCCCGATCTGAAGCATGGCGCGCATACGTCGGGCTCCACGGAATAAGTACCGCTGCTCATCCACTCGTCCCTAGGCTGTCAGACTATCATCCCCGGAAATTTTAACTTTTAAATCTTACACTATCGTCACACTCCGCGGCGCCACAACCATTACTATTGATCGCAAAATTCTGTGGCACGATCCAGGACCACGCGATTCTAGGGGCGCCTCTTGCTACATTCAGGCAAAACAGCAGGATTTGGGAGCGTTCCTGAAGCCTTGAATTTTGTCCCCGAACAGCAACTAAAGTTGTCCGCGGTCGTTCACCGACCGCTATAACTAACATACTTCCTGTTCAAGAAGACCTTCTTTCCTGTGAAACACCGGGTTACCTTACCGACTTTTCCACACCGCTCGGTCTACGATGGCTTACGATGCCCCGGTCCTCATACCGACCCTCGTTGGCAGTCTTCTGTCTTGCGTGGCGACTACCGGTGTCCTAATATCTTACATAATATACGCTGAGCAGCAAAAGTCGTTCCGACATGCGTTGGTTCTGAACCTTGCTCTGGCCGGTAAGACTCGCGAAGGAACCCCCCAAAAAACAAGCTGACACACTCCAGAGTTCATCAATTCTTTGAACAACTCGATTTCTGGTCTCTATGTTCTTACCCGTGGCAAAACCACTATCAGCGCAGCATGCACTTTAAATGGCTGGATGGGGCAGTGGTCAGTTCAGGTAAGAGACATCAGTGCCTTCATTTGCCGCCGCGAGAACACTTGACTGATCCATGCGCAGGCCGCTGACTTCTCCATCCTTGCAATCGCAATCATTACTCTTTTAACCATCACCCGTAAGACATATATGCCTAATACGTCTTTGGTGAGGAAGATCCTCATCTGTGCATCCGTGTGGATAATCCCTACCATCACTGGTAAGCTTGCGATGCACAATTATAGCAAGCATGTTGGCCTGACATCAATTTGCAGCTTCTACAGCCGCGGGACTGAAGGAGATCAAACCCGTCAGCGGAAACTGGTGCTGGATATCCGGTAAACGAACGGACTTGCGATATGCGCTCGGTCATGGATGGCGTTTCTCCATCATCTTTGTGACGATCGGAATTTACACCTATATTTGGATATACATGCGACGGCACTTCAGAGAGCTGAAGATGGTCACAAGCACTCGATCCAAGACAAACGGAAGCTCTGTTCCACGTCGCCCCTTCGGACAGAAAGACGCCTTTGAATTAAGAAGCGAGTCACAGACTGAGCTGCATGAAATCAATGTTGAATATCGCTTCGAGGTTAGCCACGCTCAGCAAGGGCAGGCTCACCAGGGCGCTAACACACATGCCGACCTGGAGGCTCGCGACGGCGCCGACAGTGAGAAGGCAATCTCAATCTTATCGGATAAAGGTTCGTGCCGCACAGCCCACGCGCATGCGCCCGTGCTACAGTCATCGGCGCAGGGTCTCCTCATCAGGTTTTCCATACTGACTTCTATTAGGCAAGCACAGCGTCCCTAATTCTCCAATGCGCACCACGATCGTGGAGGCAACAACAGAAGCCGTTCAGCCTGCCAGCCCGATGCAACATCGAACACGTGATGTGGAGCGAGAGATCAAGAAGATGTTGCTTCTGAACGCGTACCCAGTGCTGTATGTCATACTTTGGACGCCTGGCTTGCTCAACAGATTGGTAGAGGCGACTGGCCACAAAAGCCGGGTGCTGTCTATCATGCAAGCCTCGACGCAATTCATCGGATTCGCGAACGCCATCACCTACGGCATCAACGGAGATCTGAGAAGATCTCTTCAGTCCGATGTTCGAAGATTCTTTCAAAGAAGGTGACGTCCTGTACATCCTGTAGATAATCACGAACGCAGAGATGAATGAAAGTAACCAACAACCATGAACAACCGGGTTGGGCACGCATGTTGTGTCGAGACGTCACTGGGCAGGGAAGCAGGGGAGGCTTGCATTAGTCGCTTCTTAATTCCCCGGAGCCATGCCTAGACTTTCTAGTTGACGTTAGCGCGTGCCTGGCACGACCGAGCGCGCAGGCTACCTAAAACGACCCAAACGTGCCTTGCAGTAGTCTATTTCAGGCTGCGCAATTTGGAAGGGTTCGAAACCTTTGTGGTACCTACTCGTGGTGAAAGTTTGTGTGCCAGCTTTCGCCCGTTGCGCAACAACACCTTTGCGAGAGTTTTGCTCCCAAGATTTTTTTGTCGACGAGTACTGATCGCATTCGGACCGAAGCGTGGTTATCCTTTGCTCTTGCAATTCCGGCTGCTTTCGGAACCAACAGTGCGACGAGAACGCGCACGAGAAGCGCCGAACTGATGACGGCCAAGGCTGAGCACCTCAACTCGCGCCCCTCAGGAAATGAGGCTCTTGAACGTATATGTTGGTGAACTTCGCGCATTGCGCGGAAGTCGCTGATGACATTACCGCACACTTGTTCTTTGCACTCACTCCATACACTCTACACCCACGCACTCTGACCTAATTCTTCGTCGAAAAAATGATACACTATCTTTCTTGGAGCGTTGTCGCCTTGGTCGCATCTGCGACACCATTGGCCGCACACAAGCGTGAGAACACCGTCGCAATTACTAGCCTGGAGAAGCATGTGAACGCAACTAGCGGTTCTGGTAATGTCGCAGCTGCAGGGCGTCTAAGCCCCTTCGGCGAGATTGGAACTGGTGAGGGCTCCACAACCGAAGCACTTCGATGTGTTACTAACAAGATTTCTTAGGCTGTGGCATCAATTGGCAAGAAGACGTGTCGTACGGAGGTACGTGTCCGCCAATCGTTCCCAATAATGCCTCATGCTAACCTATGTCTCAGGAGGACTCCAGGCAGGCTCCAGTGACTTCGGTCTTGGTAGCGGCTTTACCATTACCCCGGATGCTATCACGATTGGCGCAGGAATCGGTCTGAACACGGCAAATGCGAGCGCCAGCGTCCAATTCATTGGCTCCAGGAACGGAAGTTTCGAACTCACGTTCTCAAGCTCGGCCGCAATTGCCTGCGTCCCGGGAATGAGGGACGGAAAGTCCATAGTGACATGCAAGACGATGTAGGCTTCGTCGCGTGGATAGTGTTTGGAGTAAAATGATGGCAGTCACCTGCACGTTGAATCGGAAAGCGACACCAACATGTGACGTCAACTTCGGCTGACATCCCACGTTCTTTACCGTGCTACTGCCGAGCATCGTACCATAGATAGACCAGATCAATCAATAATCTTAATACCTTCCCATATCCCTTTCAGATTTTGCGAAGGCTGTCGTCTTAACCAGCCCATCATCCACGTGCCCCGCGACCTATGCAATCCACACATTCAGATGATCGCAAAGTCATCTTGGCATCGGCACGTGGCCAACCTATCTACAGTGGCCAAGAACAACGGCGACTAGTCTCCGCTGTCTCGACGCTGAAACACTAAAAGCAAGAGATCGTGCCCCCAAGATCCTCCCGGCACTCTGTTCGGCGCCTTGGCTAGAGCAGATCGTCGAGCATATCGTATCTGAACACGAAGGTGCCGAAAGTCATCGTGAATAACCATGTTAACATGCGGATACAACTGGCCGATACGCGGATGTCTTTCGTTCCGCCACCCGAAGATGGACAAGAAGAGATCTGATATTGCAGATCGTGGCCGTCCATGGCAAGATTGAAAGAGAGCGGGATGAGAGCAAGTGCCGTAATAGACACCCGGATACGCCGAGAACCTACATGGTCCATCCGTCCAGATTCGTCCCCACGGCTCTATCGCACGCTGTCACTTGCCAACCTAGTATCCCCTCACTACACATCTCAGCAATACCAAGACCGCGTACCTACTCGCACACATCTCCCCGAGAACGAGGGTAAGCGAACAATTAGCCGAGACTCTACGTTCACGCCAATATAATGTCCTGGGCTATTTGTGTAGAGATATCCTTTCATCTTACACGCCCTGGTACGCGGGAAGCCATACACGTAGTAAAGGTCCTGGTTTTCTCTTGGCTCTTCAGCAACTTCTTGTCAGGCTGAGAACTCGGTCGAGATTTTCGTCTACAACTGGCAGCGCTATCGCACGTCGGAACGCGTGACTGCATTGCATGACCACACATTAGTATTATCGGACGCGCAAAGCAGTTCCATACGTTCTCATGATGAGCAGGGACTTGAGTGTCCACTAGTAGATCTTTTGGCTTTGCTAGTTGCGTAGAGTCTTGTTTCCATATCAATACGGACCCATGGTCTCAGCAGACCTGTACGCTCATGTTCAACCTAGGAGCACGCAATCTGTTTCCAACTTGTCTTCGAGAACTTACAGCAGATCATGTCTTTGACATGCGGTAAGACTCCTTTTTCCGAGAGTCTGTTTGGTAGCTCTCGAAACATCGACGTGTCCCGACGATGCGGAACGGTGTGGCTTAATTCAGTCCCATATGAACCCGATGTTAATGCCGAGAATCAGAAGTTATGTTTCTAGGGGGGTAGATTTGATCGCGGCTCCGAGTTGGCAGCAATGGCTCGCTGGAAAATCTTCGGCATCCTTTCCTGCATCACACTGAGGGGCTGGGCAGAAGATCGAACAGTATCCCCATATTTGTTCCTGCCCTAACTCGGTACTCGGTACTCATTGCAAATGCTTCGGCCGTGCGCATATGTAAATGACCCAGCACGCTTAGCAAGCTTACTTTACTGGGCGCACCCATGTCATTTGTCCGCACGCAGATCTGTACCACTGCGCTATGCAACTTGAAAGGCACATCTGATCGACGAATATCGATCAAGATGTGCACAAAAGTGTGAAGATCGTACAGACTGCCTCGCAGGCTAGTACGGGAAAGATTCTGACCTCGTGGCCATGCATTTGATCTACCATGGTGCTCTGGGGAGGCCAGAAGCAACAAAAATCCGCTATTGCGACCATGTTCGTACGCAACAGATTTGGATGCTATTGTATTGCTAGGAAAAGACTTCAAGGTTGCCTTGCATCGTGAAGACATAATTTTGTAGGATTTGTATCACATCATACATTTCTCGTTCTTCTTGATACATATTGGACGTGGGTATGTCATCTGATATGCGGTTGAGCTGTCAACAGTAGGCTTGATTAAGCAAGTATACCATACCAAGCTGATGATAAATCTAGGCTACTAATTTACCTCTTCTCGTTCAGAAAGGGCGGGTACGAATCTCGCCGGCGCCTGATGTCCCGATCTCTCACTTTACTAAGCGACTCAATTAATCCTCAATGAAGCCAAGCTGTTTATGGCAGTGTGCACAACAATTAAGCTCTTGGGTACTCAATTGGCTAGCCAATCATGCTTGGAGCCCGAGGCTTAATTTGCTCAATTGCTGACATCTTCGCGATGCAGCTGCACCAACAAGGTAGGGGTTGATTATGGTACCATGATGTCTACATATAACGTAACACATGCATGTCCGAGGACAATGTGACGAGCTGCAGCAAGTACTTCGATAAGCGAGCTTTCTTCACTTACATATTGTCTGCAAAAGATCTGATGTCTACGTTCCAAATCACAACTTGATCACAATGATCAACATTCTCGTGGTGTACTGGGCGCTGGCTCTTACTTTGGGCTTTACTGTACCGACTGTCGGAACTCCTGTCGTCACGAAACCAAAGAGGGACACCGGAAACGATCAGAAACCGCTCTTACAAGACTTTGATGCCTTGGGGACATGGTTTGAGGATGTTGCCTCAATCGAACACACGCCAGCCAGACGTGCGCCAAATGTCAGCATTGCCATTGTCGGGGCAGGCGTGTCGGGTCTCGCAACTGCCCTCATGCTAGACTCTGTCGGCATCCATAACTGGGAAATAATAGAAGCCAGCGAACGTGTTGGCGGCCGATACAGAACTAAGTTTGTTGGTGGCACCCAAGAGTACGCTGAGATGGGACCGATGCGCTTGCCGTGGAACGTAACATACAAAAGCGACAACACAACCGAAATCTACACCGATCATCGCATGGTATTTGACCTAGCAGATTGGCTGAACAAGCTAAACGGCCACGACCCGAAATGGGCCATCAAGTTCGCTCCCTGGATTCAACACCATCCGAACGAGCTTTACGCAAGAGGAACAAGGAGACTACCCGACGGACGAGTGCCGACCAGAGAAGACATCGAAGCTGATGCGAGCCTGGGAGCAGACCCCATAATGACGACTGAAGAGTACAACAGTACGGTGAAGGAGATGAACAAGATCTTGATGGACGAGCAGACTCTCCGGGAGATACAGCGGGATCCTTGGCGCGCTCATAAGAAGGCCATGGACCAGGGTTTGGATGATATATCGGAGCAGAGTATGATGCGAAACGTTTGGCAGGCGAGCGAGAACGTGACCGATGCGATCTGGACAGGCAAAGATTACGACATCTTTTGGGATGAGATGCACCACAACTCAAACCTGGAGCTGAGCGGGAGCCGCGGCACTCTTGGTCTGACCCAGTGGAAGTACGTCGAGGGAGGCTTCGATCGGATTACGGATGCCTTTATTCCTCACGTCTCCGATAGATTGACGCTAAATCGCAAGATTCGCAAACTGGAGCGTGTACAAGATGATGGGAGCGCAGCCAAAACTCGACTTTCATGGACCCAAGGCAAGGGAGCGAATCGCACTTCACGCTCAAAAGATTACGATTTCACAATCATGGCAGTACCGTTCACAATGACACGCTTCATGGACCTACCCAAATTCTCCTCCGTTCTGAGTCGAGCCATGGGCGCATCAGGATTGCGATTTCAATCTGCTTGCAAAGTCGCGCTGCTGTTCAAAGAACGATTTTGGGAGAAAGGGCCACGTCCGATCTTTGGTGGCTACTCTCGCCCTCGAAGTGAACCAGTCGGGTCCCTGTACTATCCCATGTATGGCTTCAACGAGACTGGCCGCCCGGGCTTGATCACGCATTATCGCGGCGCAGACTGGGCCGACTTCTTTGTCAGTCTCTCCAAGGAGCAGTATGTCGAAATGGTACTGGACGCAATCGCAGACCTCCACGGAGAAGAAGTCCGAGAGCTGTATACCGGCGACTACGAGCATCTGTGCTGGCAGCAGGATGAGTTCAGTGCTTCGGCGTGGACTAGACCGAACATAGAACAGCACAGGCTATACATCCCATCGTATTTCCGTACCGAGCACAACACTATCTTCATCGGCGAGCATACAGCTCCAACTCATGCCTGGACTAGCTCAGCCTTGTACTCATCCGTAAGAGGAGCCGTGCAATTATTGCTGGAAATTGGGATGATTGAGGAAGCGAAGGAGCTGAACGCAAGGTGGATGGGTCGATGGCTCACTGAAGAACGATAGGAAGCCATATGGCTTTTGCGTCTAGATTTTTCTGCATGTAGAAGTCGTTCGCAGCCATTCTCTAACCCGTCCTTGTTTTCTGCGACGGACGAGAATGAAATCAAGGTACACACACACACATGCTCGACACCAGACCTCGTTAATTGGCAGTTTAGAATAGATATTGGATAGAAAATGATCGTTGTTTGTATTGTGTTGTCTCTGCTTTCTAAGAGGTGCGCACAGCGTCTTGTTCGCGTTCGGTGGGGGCCCCTGCGCCTTTCTTGGCAGGTTGATTGCCTAACCCATTGCTTCGACGCCTTCTATCTGACATTTATCATAAGCCGTTGGAAGTAGGAGACAAAGAGCATTGTAAGGTGTATTGTGAAATGTCGTGTCCTGACCACCGAGATGTCCGTGATCTAAGTTTATATACATGAAGTGGTGGGATGATTGGCTGGTGGATAATCCACGTGACCATGCAAGGTGCCCTGGGCTTACACACCTCCCTCAGATTCGAACGTATGTAGAAGCTGATGTGATCATAGGCCACCCCCTACCCTGTACAGGTAGAGCTGCTTGTTTGAGTGCGGTGGGTAGCCGCTTGATTGAAGCAGTGCCAGGTGGGTGTCAGCCTAGCACCTTAGTTCACACGGTACACTGTGAACTGCACCTCACGTGACTCTGTCAGTCACCTGCCTACTCATCTAGTTGTGTATATAATCGCTCTCTATAGCTCTCTCAATACAGCAGCCTTCTTCCTCCTTTAATCTATACTGTGCTCCTACATCTAACAGTTATAAGCCCGGTATCCCTGCACCACGCTGCGATACTTAAATAAGATTGTTCACTTTTTTAATTGCTATACACGTTGTGAACATCGTCCCTGCACAGAGATGTCAACAAGCAAGCCAAGCCAAGCCTCAGCCGCTAGCTTGGCTTGGCTTGCAGTGAAGGGACGATTTGGGCAGCTTGGCTTGCCAAGCGCTT
>JAFJTR010000162.1:0-26581 GCA_022559985.1 Parastagonospora avenae f. sp. tritici 18332-5
GCTATGGGCGCGGGTGCTGGATATCAGACCGGAGAGCATTGGCCTGGACGACAGCTTCTTCCGGCTGGGTGGCGACTCGATCGCAGCAATGAAGCTCGTAGCTGCGGCTCGCGAGGAAGGGTTAGGACTGATGGTTGCAAATATCTTTCAGCATCCTAGGCTTGTTGGCATAGCTACTGTAGCGAACCAGCAGGTCCCCACCCTTAGCGATAACGTCGCCCCTTTCTCCCTACTAGACCCTAGTGCGGATGTAGCACAGGTGCGCGAAGAGGTAGCGGCTAGCTGTAAAGTCGATGCGAGACTTGTCGAGGATATCTATCCGTGCTCGCCGCTGCAGGAGGGTCTAATGTCGCTGACCTCTAAGCGGGCGGGTGACTACATCATGCAGTGCGTGCTGGAGCTGGAGCGCGACGTAAATGAGGCCGCCCTCCGCGGCGCATGGCAGCAAGTGTTTCATTCGCTACAGATTTTGCGTACGAGAATCTTACACCACAACACGCTTGGTCTCTTGCAGGCTGTTGTGGCGGACAAAATGAGATGGACAGAGACCGATGATCTGACAGCATACCTAAGACAAGATAAGACGTCGTCTATGGATCTCGGTGAGCCGCTTACACGCTACGCCCTGGTCCGAAATTCTCAGCAAGGAAAGTGCTGGCTTGTATGGACAGTCCACCATACTTTGTACGACGACTGGTCACTTCCTCGCATCTTGAAGGCAGTAAGAACAGTTTACAATGGCGCGAAGCTAGAAAAGCAACCCAGTTTTGCTACCTTTGCTAGATATCTTGGACAGCTAGATCGAGTAGCTATCAAGAAGTACTGGGAGGCTGAACTCTGCGACTGCGAGGCGGCTCTCTTTCCATCACTGCCGCCAGAGGTACAGCAAACAGTTGCCGACGCAATCCAAGAATACCAATGCCCGCCGCTTCCGAAAGTAACCACTGATGTGACAGCATCGACACTTGTCCGTGCGGCTTGGGCCATCCTCGTTAGTTGGTACACCAGCTTGGATGATGTTGTGTTTGGCGCGACAGTCACGGGCCGAAACGCACCGGTGGCCGGCATTGAGGCTATGCCTGGACCAACTATCGCAACAGTACCATTAAGAGTACGCTTCCAGAAAGATTGGACTGTGTCGGAGTTTCTTGAAACGGTACAGCACCAGGCAACAGGCATGATTCCATTCGAACAAACGGGTTTGCAGCAGATCGCTAAACTAGGGCCGGGGCCTCGACATGCCTGCGGTTTCCAGACGTTGCTAATCGTGCAGCCCACAGGAGAAGAACTTGAAATTGACGACATGTTTGGGAGATGGAAAAGTTGCTCTGATCTGCAGAACTTTACAACGTATGCGTTGATGGTGCAGTGCACGTTAGCTAAAGAAGGGGTTGCAGTTACAGCTAGCTTTGATAGGCGGGTGATTGATCAGTGGCAAGTTAGGAAGATGCTGGGTCAGTTCAGCTCCGTTATGCAGCAGCTGGCTCAATTAGATCCTAGCACAAAGGTCGCAGACATCAATACACCGTCTGAGGATAGGGAGGAGCTATGGGATCGAAACCAGAACGTACCACCTGCAGTCGACCGCTGCATTCACGACCTCTTCACCGAACAAGCAAGGGCGCGGCCCAACGCGCCTGCTCTCTGCGCGTGGGACGGTGAGCTGTCGTACAGCGAGCTAGATGTTCTGTCGAGCAGACTGGCGGATCACCTCGTCCAGCTCGGTGTTGAGCCCGAAGACGCTGTACTGCTATGCTTCGAAAAATCGATGTGGACAGTTGTGGCCATGCTAGCTGTCCTCAAGGCTGGCGGCGCATTTGTACCGCTCGACCCCGACCACCCAGCTAGTCGACACGAAGAGATCTTCAGGCAGGCAGGTGCTAAAGTCGTGCTCGCATCAGTGCAAAACGAGAAGCTCTTAGCCCGTTCAGGCCGCCATGTAGTCGCTGTAAGCGCATTACACATCAGTCAGCTACCTACAGTGACCGATAGCGCCCATTCGTTAGGAAGACCGGAAAACGCTGCTTATGTCTTGTTTACGTCAGGATCTACTGGCGTTCCAAAAGGTGTTGTACTGGAACACAGGGCAATCTCGACAAGCTGCTTAGGCCATGGGCAAGTATTCGGAATCTCAGAAAACACCCGGGCTCTTCAATTCTCGAACTACACGTTTGACAATTCTATCACAGAAATTGTCACCACGCTGTTGCATGGTGCCTGCATTTGCGTACCGTCTGAAAGCGATCGGCGCAATAATCTAGCGAATACAGTTACTAACATGAAAGTTAACTGGGCCATTCTAACTTCGTCAGTAGCACGATTACTTGATCCCGTCAATGTCCCTACCCTGAAGACATTAATCCTTGGAGCAGAGCAAGTTACCTCCATGGATTGGAATAGATGGCCTGGCAACGTTCAAATAATCAACGGCTATGGACCAACAGAATGCTGTGTTATTTGCACCGCATACTCTACTACAGAAGAGTTCAAGACTGGCACTATCGGGAAGTCGATCGCTTCGGCGAGCTGGGTGGTAGACGCTGAGAACCACCACCGGCTTGCGCCGCTGGGGTCCATCGGAGAACTGCTGGTGGAAGGGCCGATCCTGGCGCGTGGCTATCTTAACGACGCTGAGAAGACTGCGGCGGCGTTTATCGACGATCCTGCCTGGCTGCTGGAAGGATGTGTAGGTCACGCTGGGCGACGAGGGAGACTGTATAAGACAGGCGACCTGGTACGGTATAACAGTGACGGCAACCTAGTGTGCGTCGGCCGCAAAGATGGCCAGGTCAAGCTCAGAGGTCAACGGATCGAACTAGGCGAAGTAGAGCACCATGTGCGAGAATGTCTACCACAAGCAAAACAGCTAGCAGTTGAGGTGGTGCTGCCATCTGGAGAGAAAGATCATGCGTTGCTAGCAGCCTTCATCCAGCTCGACGACAAGACTGAACATGCACAACCTGCAGACGGAGCTCTCACAAACAGTTCAACAGCATACGTTATCTTTCCGGCTGGTTTGGAGGAGGCACTAGCCAGCCGACTTGCTGAACAAATGGTACCCACAGTGTTCTTTGCTGTTCCATCGTTTCCCATGACAAAGTCTGGCAAGACCGATCGGAAACGATTACGAGAGATTGGGTCTTCATTCACAACCCAGCAGCTAGCGGAAATACGCACTTCAATCCAAGGCCCTAAGCGATATCCGCAGGCGAAGAAGGGAAAGCTTCTACAGCAGCTATGGGCGCGGGTACTGAAAATCCGGCCAGAGAGCATTGGTCTGGACGACAGTTTCTTCCGGCTGGGTGGCGACTCGATTGCGGCAATGAAGCTCGTTGGCGAAGCTCGCAGGGAGAGTCTACAGCTGAGCGTTGCAGACATCTTCCATCACCCCAAGTTGGTAGACCTGACCGATGCAGCCGTCTATTCAGACGAGAGTATCTCTCCTACCATTCCGTGTGTTGAACACGCGTATACAGTGGAACAGTCGTTTGCTCAAGGTCGTCTATGGTTTCTGGAAGAGCTCTATCCGTGCCTCGACTGGTACCTCATGCCGTTCACAGTACGTATCAGGGGCCCACTTCAATTGTCAGCGCTCAAGGCTGCACTTCTTGCCATCGAGAGCCGCCACGAAACGCTCCGGACAACCTTCGCTACCGAAAACGGTGTAAGTGTACAGACTGTGCATCCGTTCCGCCCGAAGGACTTCCATGTTATTAGCCTGTCCCCCAGTGACGAATGTTCTCGCTTAGATGCAGTTCAGCGGGATCAGATGACCCCCTTTGACCTGCGCAAAGAGCCCGGATGGAGAGCGACAGTCTACCGACTCGACGAAAACGACCACGTACTTTCTATTGTCATGCACCACATTATTTCAGACGGTTGGTCTGCTGCTATCGTTACGCGTGAATTGAGTATCTTTTACGCCGCCGCGAGCCGCGGCCAGGATCCATTTTCGCAAACACAACCTTTGCCCGTTCAGTACCGCGACTTCTCTGTATGGCAGAGACAACAGGTCCAGATGGAAGAGCACCGTAGGCAACTCAGCTACTGGCTCACACAGCTACAAACAAGCCGGCCAGCAGAATTGCTCTGTGACAAGCCCCGACCGGCCACTTTGTCTGGCAAGGCAGATACGCGAACAATAGAGATAGGCGGTCCGTTATATGCCAAGTTGGAGCAGTTCTGCAAGAAGCATGAGGTCACACTGTTTGTGGCTCTGCTCGCTATCTTCAGGGCAACCCATTTCCGTTTCACAGGCCAAGATGACGCAACTATCGGTACCGTGAATGCTAACCGAGATCGTTGGGAGCTAAGAGACATGATTGGTTTCTTTGTCAACATGCAATGCATTCGAACCAGAATAGCAGATGAGTCTTTCGAAGAGCTGTTGCATCAAGTGCAAGCAGTAACGGTTGCGTCCCTCGCCAACCAGGACGTCCCCTTTGAAAGCATTGTCTCGAAGCTCAAGAACGACAGAGATCTGTCTCGCCATCCGCTCGTACAGCTTGTCTTCGTCGTGCACTCTCAGCAGGACTTGGGTCAGCTAAAATTAGAGGGTGTGGAAACGGAGGTCTTGGATGGCCCAGCAACCTCAAGGTTCGACCTCGAGTTTCACGTCTTCCAACAGTCAGACGGTCTCTTGGGTGAAATAATGTTTTCGACCGATCTCTATGCTCCAGAGACGATAGAAAACATGGCCTCTGTATTCAGGAGCTTTCTCGAAGAATGTCTCAAGGAGCCGACTGCGGCGATTGCCTCTTTGCCGCTCTTGACTGACGCTGATCACACCAAGCTGGATGCTATGGGCCTTATTCAGATTCAAAAGACTGCATATCCACGCGAGTCGAGCATCGTCGACGTCTTCCACCAGCAAGCTTCCGCTTATCCGTCCAGGGTGGCTGTAAAAGACTCACAAGAGGAGATGACGTATGCACAGCTAGATAAAGCATCCGACTCCATTGCTCGCTGGTTACAGAAACGCTCATTAGCTCCAGAAACTCTAGTGGGCGTGTTTGCGAATAGGTGCTGCTGGACCATTGTTACATTTTTGGGCATACTAAAGGCTGGACTGGCCTATCTACCGTTCGATGTCAAGACCCCCAGCACGCGTATGGAAGCTATACTTTCTTCCCTTTCCGGCCGGAGGATCATCTTTGTTGGGCCTGGTGTCCAGCCTCCTAATCTCAAGCTAAGCGACATTGCGTTTGTTCACATCGCAGAAGCCCTAGATGAGAAAACCGATGAAGGGCCTGGTTCTTGGGAGTCTGCAACGACTCTCTCCCGGCCCTCGGCGGCCAGTCTCGCCTATGTCATGTACACATCGGGATCGACAGGCAAGCCTAAAGGAGTCATGGTGGAACATCGCGGTGTAGTGCGCCTAGTACGAGACAACAACATCGTGCAGCACATGCCAGTCAATCGGGTGATGGCTCACATCACAAATCTTGCTTTTGACGTCTCTACATGGGAAATATATGTCGCTCTCCTGAATGGCGGAACTCTTGTCTGCATTGACACGATGATAGCGTTGGATTCGGTTGCTATGCTTCAGACTGTCAGTCACTTCGACATCCAGATGGCCGTGCTCACTCCAGCCCTTTTCAGACATTACGTTTCAGAGCTTCCAGCGGTGATTGCTGCGCTTGGCATGCTTTGTTTAGGAGGTGAAGCACTGCATCCGCAAGACTTCTTTGCAGCGGAGAGAGTCATGAAAGGCAAGATGATTAATTGCTACGGTCCCACTGAAAACACGGGTATCAGCACATCATTTGTTTTAACCAAGGATGAGAAGTATACCAATGGCGTGCCTATCGGGCGCGCGCTCAGTAACTCCGGCGCCTACGTCATGGATTCACACCTGCGACTTGTACCGCTCGGGGTTATCGCAGAGCTTGTAGTCACCGGCGATGGTGTGGCGCGGGGCTATATTGACCCTCAGCACGACATTGGCCGGTTCGTTTCCGTTGAAATAGCTGGCGAGAGAGTTAAAGCTTACCGGACTGGCGACTACGCCCGCCATCGTCCTGTAGATGGCCAGCTGGAGTTCTTTGGCCGGATGGACGGACAAGTGAAGGTCCGAGGACAACGTATCGAGTTAGGAGAGATCGAGCACGTCCTCCGCAGCCACAGGTCTGTGGCAGACGCCGTAGCGGTTTTACAACATCGCGACGGTAACGAAGTTCAGCTAGCTGGATTTGTCACTATCCACGAAGATGTTATGATTAGCGAATATCCTCATGGCGGTGGCGGTGACGAAGTGCAGCACGTGGACACATGGGAGAAGCAGTTCGATGCTGGAACTTATTTGCCGATTGACAATATTCGACCTGAGGGGATTGGTCGAGACTTCGTTGGATGGACGTCTATGTACGATGGCAGTGAGATCGACAAGAAGGAGATGAACGAATGGCTAGACGAGACAATCGCCACGATGCTGAACGGCTGCCGACCCGGCCACATCCTCGAGATCGGATCCGGGACTGGCATGATTTTGTTCAACCTGGGCGACGAGCTGCAGAGCTATGTCGGACTCGATCCGTCGAGAAATGCAGTCGAGTTTGTCAAGAGAGCAGCCAACTCCAATCCTGTGCTAGCGGGCAAGGTGCGCATACACAAGGCTACAGCAGCAGAGGTGGGCAAGTTGCAAAGTTCGATCGTTGCAAACCTTGTAGTTCTGAATTCGGTCGTTCAGTATTTTCCTAGTCAGGAGTATCTGTTTAAGGTCGTACAAGAGCTCCTTGAACTAGGGGGCGTGCGGACGCTCTTCTTTGGCGATATCCGCTCTTACGCTCTATATCGCGAGTTCTTAGCGACCCGAGCACTACACATTATCGGCGATAAGGCCACAAAAGCTGACTTCCGGCGCATGATGGCCGACATGGAGCGCGTTGAACGGGAGCTGTTGGTCGACCCGGCCTTTTTCACTGCTCTGCCAAGTCGGCTACCAGGCATGATTGAACACGTTGAAATCCTGCCCAAGAGGATGGAAGCAACCAATGAGCTGAGCTGCTTCCGCTACACCGCCGTTATCCATGCTAGGGCTCAAGGCCGACAGGAGCAGGGGCGGGAGGTTCGACAGGTCAAAGACGAGGAATGGATTGATTTTACAGAACGCAGGCTCAATCGCCAGTCTCTGCTACAGCAACTAAAGGCTCTCTCAAGCTCGCCTATAGTCGCTATAAGCAATATTCCCTATAGCAAGACCATCGGGAGTCGCTACCTCCTCCAGTCGCTGGATGATGTGGCTGCAGACACACGCGACCACGAGGACTGGCTGTCTTCGGTGGATCGCAAAGTGCAGCGCAGTACCTCTTTCTCTGCTACTGAATTGGTGGAGTTGGCTCAAGAAGCGAGCTGTCGCGTTGAGATTAGCTGGAGCAGGCAACACTCGCAGCATGGCGGCCTCGACGCCATCTTCCATCGGTACCAGCCAAAGAACGGAGAGAACAGGGCGATGTTTCAATTCCCCACCAACCACGCGGAGCCACCGCTGCACAGTCTCAGCAACAAGCCGTTGCAGCAGCAGTTCCTGCAGAAAACCCAACAGCAGCTCCTAGAGATGCTTCAAGACCAGCTACCTGCTTACATGGTTCCTCAGACTATCACAGTCCTTGATGCAATGCCAACCAACGAGAATGGTAAGGTAGATCGGAAGATGCTTGCGCAACGAGAGCAAGAACAAACAACCCGTCAGGAGCCGGTGCAGCAACCGAAAACGGCAGCAGAGCGGACGATGCAGCAGCTGTGGGGACAGATACTGAATATAGAGCCAGGCAAAATCTGCCTGGACGACAGCTTCTTCCGACTGGGCGGTGACTCGATCGCGGCGATGAAGCTAGTCAGCGAAGCTCGCAAAATGGGAGTGCAGCTCTCTGTCGCTGATATCTTCCGACGCCCGAAGCTTGCAGCCTTGGCCAGCCTAAATAATTGCCAGCACAGCAGCGCAGTGGATGAGTTGCCTCCCTTTAGTCTGCTAGCTGAAGACGTGGATGTAGCACAAGTCCGCGAAGAAATGGCTGCTATATGCGGTGTTGACGCGGGTCTCGTCACAGACATTTACCCATGTTCACCGCTACAAGAAGGTCTGATGTCGTTGACTGCTAAGAGAGCTGGTGACTACGTGATGCAGAGCGTGCTGGAGCTGCGGGCCGATGTGGACGAGGAGGCCTTTCGCGCCGCCTGGCAGCACGTGATGCGGTCGACAGCCACCTTACGCACGCGCATTGTGCAACATAGCAAGCTTGGCTTGCTACAAGTCGTGGTTGAGGAGGACATACATTGGACAGAGGCCGAGGGTCTGGAAGAGTATCTGCAAGAAGCCAAGTCGGCTTCGATGGGGCTAGGCGACCAGCTCACGCGCTTCGCGTCCGTCAAGGAACCTTGCGGAGGAAAACGCTGGTTCGCGTGGACGATCCACCATGCACTCTATGATGGTTGGTCGCTGCCCCGGATCTTGCAGGCGGTCAAGCAAGCCTACACCGGCACATTACCAAACAAGCCGCCTGGCTTCAATGAATTCGTCCAGTATCTCAGCCAGCAAGATCAGGAGGCGGCCACGGCATACTGGCAAACCGCCCTCGCCGACTGCGAGGCAGTACCATTTCCGCTGCTGCCCTCGACAGTCGCACAGCCGGTTGCAGATACGATACTCACACATCAGTGTCCGCCGATCTCTAAAAGGACCTCAGATACAACGACGTCAACCCTTATCCGCGCAGCGTGGGCCATCGTCGCTAGTCGCTACACCAGTTCGGAGGACGTCGTGTTCGGCACCACCGTGACGGGACGCAATGCACCTGTTGCGGGTATTGAGGACATGGTTGGACTCACAATTGCAACCGTGCCGGTGCGAGTGTACGTGCCAAACGGACAGATGGTGTCCGCTTTCCTTGAATCCTTGCAACAACAAGCGACTGATATGATTGCCCACGAGCAGACGGGTCTGCAGCAGATCGCCATGATGGGTGCAGGTGCACGACAGGCCTGCAGCTTTCAGACACTGCTCGTCGTGCAGCCCATTAGCGATATGCTCAGCAGCGACGACATGCTTGGAGAGTGGCGCGGCTACTCCGAGCTGCGGGACTTCACGACGTACGCGCTGATGGTGCAGTGTACTCTGGCGCCAGAGGGAGTCCAGATCACGGCGAGCTTCGACGCGCGAGTTGTCGAGGACTGGGTGGTGGAGAAGATGCTCAGCCAGTTCAGCTTTGTATTGGAACAGCTGGCCGAGGCAGGCGCGGAAAAGAAAGTGGCGGATATCGATACCACCACAACCAAAGATAGAGAGCAGCTGTGGGCGTGGAACCAGGACGTGCCGCCGGCGGTCGATCAATGCGTCCACGAGCTGTTCGCCGAACAAGCAAAGTTACGGCCTGATGCACCCGCTCTCTGCGCGTGGGACGGCGAGCTGTCGTACGGCGAGCTGGACGTTCTGTCGAGCAGACTGGCGGATCACCTCATCCAGCTCGGTGTCAAGCCCGAAGATATTGTACCGCTATGCTTCGAAAAGTCAATGTGGGCAGTCGTCGCCATGCTAGCCGTCCTTAAAGCTGGCGGCGCGTTTGTACCGCTCGACCCCGACCACCCAGCCAGTCGACACGAAGAGATCTTCAGGCAGACGAGCGCTGAAGTCGTGCTCGCATCGGCACAGCACTCGGCGCGTTGGACTAGCTCAAGTCGCCGTGTCATCATGATCAGCGCAGCATTAACCAGCCAGCTGCCTGAAGTGACCAACATTACCAAGTCCTTAGTAGAGCCAGGAAGCGTTGCTTATATCATGTTCACATCGGGAAGCACTGGCGAACCCAAAGGCGTTGTCCTAGAACATAGGGCAGTCTCAACAAGCTGCTTAGGCTATGGACGAGCATTCGGGATCACACACCACGCGCGAGTTCTGCAGTTCACAGCGTACACTTTCGACGTTTGCCTCGCAGAGATCATCACTACACTTGTGCACGGCGGTTGCATCTGTGTGCCATCCGATAGCGATCGACGGAACAATCTAGGCAAGGCCATTGAGGCCATGGAAGTTAACTGGGCATATCTGACTTCATCCGTAGCACGACTACTAGACCCTCGTATCACTTCTTCTCTTGAGGTATTGGTTCTAGGAGGAGAACAAGTCAACTCTGCAGACTGGGACAGATGGCCAATTAGTGTTCAGATGATCAATGGATACGGGCCGACGGAGTGCTGCGTCTTTTGTACCGGCCATGTTGGTAGACAAGGGTTTAACTCGGGCATCATTGGAACGTCTATCGCTTCGGCGAGCTGGGTGGTAGACGCTGAGAACCACCACCGGCTTGCGCCGCTGGGGTCCATCGGAGAACTGCTGGTGGAAGGGCCGATCCTGGCGCGTGGCTATCTTAACGACGCTGAGAAGACTGCGGCGGCGTTTATCGACGATCCTGCCTGGCTGCTGGAAGGATGTGTAGGTCATGCTGGGCGACGAGGGAGACTGTATAAGACAGGCGACCTGGTACGGTATAACAGTGACGGCAACCTAGTGTGCGTCGGCCGCAAAGATGGCCAGGTCAAGGTGCGCGGCCAGCGAGTCGAGCTTGGGGAGATTGAGCACCACCTCTACCAGTGCATGCCCGAGGTCAAGCAGATGGCGGTTGAGGCGGTTCTGCCATCTGGAGAGAAAGATCGCATGATGCTGGCAGCCTTCATACCACTAGACGGTGACGCCCAACAGTTTGAGGAGAACGCTGGTGGTAAAGAATCGAGTGCCCAAATAGTTTTCCTGCCGGGGGTAGAGGAAGAGTTAGCGAAGCGACTGCCTGACCACATGGTGCCAACGGCCTTCTTCAGGCTTTCACAGTTTCCCATAACAACGTCTGGCAAGACAGACCGCAAACGAATGAGGGAGATTGGAGCCTCCTTCACAACCCAACAGCTGTCGAAGATGCGGACGTCCAACCTGGGCCCAAAGCGCCAACCGTCTACTGAATCAGAGCGGACGATGCAGCAGTTGTGGGCACATGTGCTGAGCATCGAGCCAGATAGCATTGGGCTCGACGACCACTTCTTCCGTCTGGGCGGTGACTCGATCTCAGCGATGAAGTTGGCGGACGAAGCTCGCAAGATCGGTCTTGAAATATCAGTCGCGGATCTTCTTCGCAATTCAACACTTGCGTCTATGGTGCGTGGTGCACGACCAGCACAGCAACCAGCACAAGAGCCTCCAAACACCGTCGATTTTCTGTCGGCCACAGAGAAATCAATTCTTCTCTCCAAGATACCAGACACTGATATGGATTTGCACAATGATAATGTGTTGGACATTCTTCCTGCCACACATATACAAGCCCGTTTTATTTCTAGCGGCATCAAGTTTCCACCCTCGGCCTTCAACTACCTCTTCATGGATCTGGGACAGTCTGTGGATGGTCATCGTCTTCAACTCAGTTGCGCTTCTCTTCTCCAGCGTATTCCCATACTACGGACAAAATTCATCTCTCTTGAGGGAAAACTATGGCAGATCATCCTTCGTAACCCGGACCTTTCGTTTTCCGAGGTTGAGCTTGGTACCTCACTTGAAGAAGGGTCAAACGCTATCTGTGCGCAAAACAGCGAACGTTCATCTCCATTGGAACTCGCCACTTCATTCACATTGGTAAAGAGCGCTTCAACGGAGTATCGTTTGATATTACGCCTCTCTCACGCTCAATACGACGGTTTTTGCATCCCGTTGATTCTGGAAACGCTCTTCTCTATCTACCACGAAAGGCCTCTACGCCCTTCACATTGCTTCTCGCGCTACTTAGCCTATGTCCATAGCCGACGATCACTCTCTGAGTTGCACTGGCGGAAGTTGCTTCAAGGGTCCCAGATGACGAATGTCACCTCAATCCTTTGTCCCAATGTGCGAGATGACACCACTCCAAGAAAGATAAAGAAAGAAAGTGTCATCGACATGCCTCAATTGCCGGAGGACTTCAGAATATCTTCAGTAGTCAGTTCTGCCTGGGCGACTGTTCTTTCACACATCACTGGAGCAGAAGATGTTGTCTACGGATACCTGGTGGCTGGCCGCAATTCTAACGTACCTGGTATTACACAGATTATCGGTCCCTGTGTAAATGTTGTTCCGGTCCGAGCCCGATTCCTTCCAACTACTACGTCAATACAGCTTATACGTTCGATCCAAGAGCAACATATCTTACTTGGGGAATCAGATTCAATAGGATTTGACGACATAGTCAGATCTTGCACAGACTGGCCAGCCGCTACAAATTTTGACTCAGTGCTCCAGCACCAAAATATCGATGAGGATTCCGAGTTTCACTTCGCCGGTGCAGCCACCAGATTGCAATGGTTTCAAAACCCCAGTGCAGTACCTGACCTTTTGAGCGTGGTGTCTTACCCGCAGGGTAATAAGCTGAAGCTCGTTATCAGTGGCAACACTCACATTATGAATGCTGGACACGCAGACATGATTATTCGAATGCTATGCGATAGTGTTATGCAACTCTCTGCTGCCCTGGAGATGTCACCAAGAGATCCAAAGGATACTCAAATTCCAAAAGCATGATTCTGTAAGGAGTGTCCTGTGTGTTGCAGAAAACTCTGGACATGATCGCTCTTTTAGCCACTTGCTCTTTCGTATGGTTCCGGTTAACTAGACGGTTGATCAGTTTGTTGATTATTGATTTGATTGGTGGCTGATATTCATTTCTGTATCTAATTTACGACGGTCTTTAATCTATACTTGAATTATTTCGCATTAATTCACAAGCCTCTAACTTGAACAGCAGTGGTACGACTTGAAGGAAGAGCTTATAACATGACTGTTGGTTGCTCTTGGTTTCGGGCCACCGTACGTACGTGACGAGCACGTGACCACGTGTGTGGCCCGTGCCGTGGGGTGGGACTCAGTTGTATGCGAGCTGCAGCCTACCTCCTCAGAATTAATAAATTATCTACGTTAACTCGTTGCAACGACTGTTACTTAATTTGATCTTACCTTTGCTGTATTAACACTTGTCGGATAAAATGAGATATTGGATAGAATTGATGGTTGTTGATCATTGCGTGTCTTGTGTTCTGTCTGCTTTCTAAGAGGTGCGCACAGCGTCTTATTCGCGTTCGGTGGGGGCCCCTGCGCCTTTCTTGGCAGGTTGATTGCCTAACCCATTGCTCCGACGCCTTCTATCTGACACACCCCCTCAGCTTAGAAGTCTCCTTGCAAGCTGCGCAAGCTGGTTGATTAGCTCTTACAATATTAGGCCCTCTAGCTGCTCTTGCAACGACTCTAGTCTAGCTTCCCTTAGAGGAGCTTCTGTTCGCTCGACAAGTCCCAATTAATTAAGGAAATTAGCCTATTTGTTGACTGGCAATGCCTTTATAAAACTATCTGCTATTATAATGTTAGACAGTACGTACTGTACCTTAATTATCTTTCGGGTAACTTCTTGTCGTAACTAGTAATTGTCAGGACTTGGGACGTTTCGTCACGGGACGAGGTACCCTGGGACGGCGCTAAGTCACCTGGGCCTTGGCAGCCCTGGTCTATTTAGTCTGGACGGAATCACTACAGTTTCAGCAGTGATTCGTCTAAGTACAATACTACTTCTTGCTCTGCGATCTACTTGTTTATTTGTGCACTGTCTTACGCCTACAACCTCTGCCCTCTTACAGTAATAGTGTATGTCAACGTGCTGAAGTTTTGTTTAGAGCTTAGCTATGTCCTCTGTCACTAGTTAAATAGTCTGTTTGTTGTCGCATTTAATTATAATTGTCGGATCGCTGAGATTAATCTGAAGCTCCTTCAGCAATCGCGACGTAAAAATAGCTTCCTTAGCCATCTGA
Source organism: Parastagonospora avenae f. sp. tritici 18332-5 (assembly GCA_022559985.1). Lineage (NCBI taxonomy): Eukaryota > Fungi > Ascomycota > Dothideomycetes > Pleosporales > Phaeosphaeriaceae > Parastagonospora > Parastagonospora avenae. The sequence continues at coordinate 13,813 of JAFJTR010000162.1, forward strand.
GAGAGCGCTAGTAGTTCTGCTTCTGTAGTCGAGGTGGTAACAGTATCTTGTTTGCTTGCTCTCCAGGTTATAAGACCGCTGAACAGTTTAATAGCGTAGCCTTGTGAGCTCTTCCGGTTAAGGGTATTGTCTGCAAATAACGCATTACTTGCGACTTTAAAACCTTCGCCTCTCCTAAACTCAAGAGCTAGGTTTAATGATTTCTTTAGGTAAAGTAGTACCCGGTCTGCTGCCTCTTGATGCTCGTTGCTTAGATTGACTAGGAACTGAGCAAGGCGTGATGTTACGAAGGCGATGTCTGGTCGTGTAGTGACTGCTGCAAACAGCAGAGATCCAATCTTGCGCTAGTACTTGTTGACTTTAGCTAATGCCGCAAGTCTGTCTTGTGGTAGGAGTTTAATGCTTGACATTGGCGTATCATGCCTTACACTTTGGTGGTTAATGAGTTAACTAATCTTGTTGACGTAGGCGGCTTGGGATAGCTAAATGGTCTTTTGCTAGTGGTTGCGCGTGACCTCTACGCCGAGAAACTACTGCAAGTCGTCTCCTCCTGTGCAGAGATATTTTTCTCTGATCTGGTTAATGGCCTTCAGGGCCTCTAATTCTTGATTCGAGTGGTACGCGATAATGATGTTGTCTATATAGAAGAAGATAATAATTCCGTCCTTTATTATGCAGCATAGTTCCTGTAGTATTTGTTAGAACCCTATAGAGACGAGAGTTGCAGTGAACTCCTTCTGCTATAGTAGCAGTGATATCCGGAGCCCGTATAGTGCCTTCTGCACTTTTAGTAGAGTGCCGGGTTTCTAGTACCCTCTTGGCATCCTTATGTATATTTCTCAGTCGATTGCAGCGTGTACAAAGGCGTTCGCGACGTTGTATTGCTTTAGTTCGAGATCGAACTTAGCGGCGATTGCCATGAGCATTCGGAACGAACGTCCTGCCAGTGTTGCTGCGTATGTGTCTTGGGAGGTGACGTTACGTTGTTGGTCTTCTCGTACTACCAGTCTTGCCTTGCACTTGATGAGGCGGTGGTGCTTGTCGAGTTTGTAGGTGTATACCCACATACAGTCTAGGATCTGATGCCCTGCTCGTTTTACGGGCGGCGCTTAAACTTCAGTCTATGACTTCATTTGTTAGTGGCTTTAGAGGTAAGTCTTTTCTGCTTCCTTGAACAGTTCGTATAGCGGATGATCCTCTAGCTTAGAATGCGCTGATAGAAGTGGCGGTAGCTGGTTGTGGTGAGGCTTGATTCCTTTGGATAGTAGTCTCTTTACCTAAGCCTTATCGATCGGCTTTCCGTCGTGTCAGCCGACGTGTCCTGATTCAGTGCCTGCCATGAATGCAGCGGCCTATAGACTAGTCATTGATGTTAGTTAAGTGGACATGTTCGTAGTGTCCTCGTTGTTCACCTCTCCTTAAACTAGCAAGGCCACAGGTAAAGGAGTTGGAGGTGGTGTCAGATACGCATCCACGACCTTCCTTCCTTGGTGGTATCTGGTTTTCCGAGTGCGTGGATTCTCTTCCTGTGTCGTATCGTCCTCATAGAACGTCTCGGTTTCTGGTTGTTGGCTCGGAGTCCCTAGAAGCTTAACTGATCTCACCCAGGCTGCAATTTCCTCTAGGGTGTTATGCATAAGATTGTCCATCAGGTCCTCAGTTTTGCCGTTGAAGATCGTTTCTTCGTTAAATACTACGTTGAGTGCCTCTGACTGGCGGAAAAGTGAGCGCCTTCTAAGCCAGGTAGTAGGTGATAGGAGTGATCCTTGAGCTCAAAAGCTCAGCTGAGCCTTCCACTCTATCTCAGTTCAAAAAACGCTGATTGAACACGAGGCTTAAGGCTTCATACAGGCTCTTATCAATGAGAGGCAGCGTAGAAATCGAGACAAGGCTCTCCCTCTAGAGGCAGGCGAGGACTATCACGGTGGGGCTGTATTCTGGTCTCCAAGGAAGGTGAAGGAGGCACGTGATCGCCAGCTCCAACAAGGGCTCGAAGAAGAGCAACTACAACACTAGAGAGCTGAGGCAGCTCGCCTACATGAATTAAAGAAGCAGGATGTTGGGAGGCTCACTAGTGAAAGGAAATAACGATAACTATGAATGCATTCTGTACGATTGGTGTTGACTTCTTGTTCTTCAGAGCTACGTAGGGATGCTACAGAGGTGTATCTGATCTGAGACGAGTAGGGCCGAAGTAGGATCGAGTCGGCTGTTTGAGCAGCGTTGGGCAGCCAACGTACCAGCCGATAATCATGCGACGTACGTACCGATACTCATGATCCGACACAGGAGAAGCTTTAGGCAGCTCAAAAGAAGCGTGCAGCAAGGGCAGCAGCTCAAATAATGAGGCAGGAGAAGAAGGCTCGTGAGGCTGCTGATCGAGCCTCACGACAGGCAGCTCGTAGGACTCAACAACGACTCCAGCAAGCTCAAAAGACTGCTCAAAGGGGTAAGAGGATAAACCTCAAGGCAGGCTCAAAAAAGAGAGTAGCTGCGCAGCCTCAGGTGCTGCAGCAGGCCCACCACCATCTCAATCACGATACTGCCGAGCTATCAAGCTCCCAGCAAAATACAAATAGCTATACATATCAATTAAGGCCTATAGAACTGGACTCTAAAAGACATCGCGTTAGGCCGTCTTGCGCGTTGGGCCGTCATCCTCGGTAGTGGCCGCATACTGTAGTGCCCGGCGTAACCACCAATCCGATCACAAAAATCAACACCACAACATAAAGCTGTCGAGCCACGCGCGATAGCAATAATCGCGATGTCTTTCGAGGTCTAGTTCTATAGGCCTTGATTGATATGTATAGCTATTTGTATTTTGCTGGGAGCTTCATAGCTCTTTAGTTGGCCTTCGGTGCCCTGCGTGACATGTTGTCCATATCAGCAACGTTTCGTCCCCGCGGCGCATACTGCGCAGCTTTGGTCACAAGCGAAGTCCACTCTTCTAAGGACCCTTGTCCCTCTAGCCGCTGTGCTGCTGCTGAATTCACGTGCAGAAAGAGTGTTTGATACTTTGCCCAGTTCTGAAAATCACCTATCTTTTTTTTTCTTTTTTTTATATCATTTACATTGTACTACCTATTGCTAGCATACATACAATGAAGCTCATGCAGTCCTAGGGACTATGGAGCGCTGCGCATGCCTCGCTAATCCCTCTTTCCTAGGGTCCACGCTTAGTGCTATCAGCTGCAGTCTTTCACCTGCGTTGTGCATTTCTGCCTATTCTCTCTTTCTGCCTTTCTTTGCAATTTTAACGTTATTGCTGGCCCTTATAGGGCTTCTGCTGCCTACAGCTACCTAGCTGTAGCAATCTCTGTTTCCTTTAGAAAGTCTATTAAAGTAGCACTTCCCTTTATAGTACTAAACAATTATTATAGCATAGTAGTAGGCATATCTAGCCTTTTTAATATCCTTTTTTACTTCTTTATATAATGCTTGCATTATAGAAGAAGGTGTTCTAGCGTCTGCAATGCTCTGCAGCTGCTAAAGCATTCTTCTTTATTATCCTTACCTATCGCTTTAGAAAATTGCTTAAAGAAGCCCTTTCCTAGCTTAAGCTAGTAGTAGGCAGCTAGCACCCTCTTAGGGCTAGAGAGCAGCTGCATCTTGTACGCGATTGTGGGCCTTTCCTGGGTAGCCCTGCTATAGGCCCTGCCTTTCTCTGCAGGCCTAGCATCTTTTCACTCTTGCTTCTATCTTGCTAAGATCTCCTCTTTAGCCTTTCTCTTAAGATAGCTTAGAGAAGTAATAGGGTCCTTTGTTATCTACTTAAGGCCTGCCTTAGCTAGCTTGTCTGCATGTTCGTTGCCTTAGATTTCTCTGTGTCCTGGCACCTAGTATATAGAGACTTTGTTCTGCCTAGATAGCTGCTTGCACAGCTCTATAATCTTATAATAAACTCTTTAGCTACCTATAAGAGAGATTTTCTATAGTCTTTTTAGAGCAGCCTAGCTGTCTATAAAGATATGTATCTCCTCTCCCTATAGTTCTTAGCGTAGGTTTCTAAGAGCTTAATAGGCTGCAATAAGCTCTGCATCTATGATCTTAAGTTTCTCTCCTAAGCTGAAGTTCTTTGCCTAGAGGTATTTTCCCTATATAGACACTTAACAATAGCCTGCTGCTACTTCTTCTTCTATCTTAGAGCTATCTGTGTATAGTAGAATAGGTGCTTTAGCCTTATTTTTAAGACCTAGAAGCCACTATTTGTAGACTTCTGCAGTTTCAGACTTGCTGCTCTTAGAGATAGAGATAGTAGCGTAGGCAGAGGCAGGTTTGCTCTACGGCTTTGCTAGTAGGATAGAGATTTCTTTAACGTTGCTATGTTCTTATATTCATGCTGCTAACTCCCTTAGCTGCGTAGATATGCAGAGTTGTTTCTAGCGTAGGATTGCTCTCCTAATAGGATAGCTCTTTATAAAAGATAGGGTTCTAATAGCATACTGTTAGCAGAGCTTTTCTGCTTAAAGGTAAAGAGGTAGAATTGCAGCTTTAATCTCTATAGCTTGCGTTAGGGATCCTTTAAAGGCTCCTAGGATTTAACGTAGAGCTAAGTTTTGTAGTTGTTAGTATTCTTAAAGCAGCGACTGCTTTCTTTTTCCCTACTACAGCTGCACTCTATAGTCTACAATAGAGGAGACACATGCTGTATAGAGCTGTCTTGTGGCCCGTTGTTAGATCTAAAAGGGTTCTTGAAAAATATTAATGATTAAAGTGATTAATTGTCCTCTGTCTTGTCTGATCTATTAATAGGTGGCTTTTATCCCCCGCCCTTGTGCGACTAGCCGCGCGGTCCATTCTATGCAGTTCCATTCCAGCTGAGCCTGTAATGCGGCCAGCCTTGCTCATATCTGACACACCCCCTCAGCTTAGATAGACATCTAAGCTAGATAGCTACTTGCAGTGTCTTATAAGGTAACTAGCTCTAGTCTCTCTTAGAGCTTATTTAGTAATAGTTCTTAGTAGTGTAGCTTATCTGTGCATTCTATAAGATTAAGGTGATCGAGGAAGGTGTTCTATTTGTTTCTGGGGAGGGCCTTAGTAAGGCCGTCAGCAGGCATGCTGGCAGAGGGTATGTACTTAACTGAGATTGTTCCTCGTTAGACCTCTTGCCGCAGCTAGTGATTGTGGATATCCACGTGTTAGAGCTTTGTTTATAGCTTTAATATTTCCTTAGTTACTAAGCTAATTGTCTGCGTGTTATCGCAGTATATCGTGATAGTCTTCTTTAGTAGATTAATTCTAAGCTTACTAATTAATCTTAAGATAAAGATAGCTTCCTTTGCCACCTGTGATAGAGCAAGGAGCTCTGCCTCGGTTGTTGAGGTGGTAACGGTGTCTTGCTTGCTAGCTTTCCATGCAATCAGGCCTCTAAATAGTTGAATCGTGTAGCCTTGTGAGCTCTTGCAGTCAGAAGTGTTGTTAGCGAACGACGCATCGCTCGCGACTTCGAGGTGGAGGCCTCCACCTTGGCGTAGGGCTAGATTCTGTGTACTTATGAGGTAGAGCAGCACTCGATCAGCTGCTGCGTAATGGGCTGGTCCTAGATTAAGCATATAGCGTGCTAGCCTAGAGGTTGCAAACGCTATATCTGGGCGCGTTGTAACTGCTACAAACAGTAATAAGCTAACCTTGCGCTAGTACTTGTTGATTTCTAATAGCGTAGCTAGGCCTGCTTAGGGTTCTAGCTTAATAGAGGACATTAGTATATCGTGTTAAGTGTTCTTCTTGTCAATCAAGCAGCTAATCTTCTTAATGTAGGCAGCCTGTAAGAGGAAGAGTGTGTGGTTTCTTCTGTTTTGAGTAATTTCTACTCCTAGGAACTATTTTAAGTCTTCTCCTCCTATAAGGGTGTACTTTGTTTGTAGATCCTGTATAATAGAGAAAGCTAAGTGTTCTTTATTCTTAGGGTACCTAAAGATAATATTATCTACGTAGAAGAAGATAAATACTTTGTCCTTTATTATGCAGCAAGGCTCATAAGCTACTGCATGTAGGCCTAGTTTAAGGAGTGTGTTAGTGAATTCCTTCTGCTATAGCAGAGGTGAGATGCGCAGTCTATACAAGGCCTTGTTCAGTTTTAGAGCTATATTTAGCTTCTTGTAGCTGTCAGGCATTCTTATATAGACCTCTTAATTAATTATTGCATGCACGAACGCGTTTATAACGTCGTACTGCTTAAGCTTAAGGTTGCGATCTGCAGCAATTGCTATTAGTAATCTAAATAACTAACTAGCAAGTGTTGCGGCGTAGGTGTCCTGTGCAGACACGTTGCGCTGCTAGTCTCCTCGGACTACTAGGCGCGCCTTGCATTTCTGCAATCTGTGCTGCTGATCAAGCTTGTACGTGTATACCTATATGCAGTTAAGGATTTAATGCCCTTCTTGTCTGATCTGCTTAAGTAGTGCTTCTAACTAAGAATTTATTTTGTAGTAGCTTTAGAGGTGCTCCTGCTTAGCTTTCTTCTACTAATCACTTAATAAGTGACTTTCTATCTCCTTGTGAAACGAAGGAGGTAGTGGGAGCTGGCTTTCATGTAGGGCAGTTCCCTTTTCTATCAGCCTTTAGAGCTAAGCCTTGTTAATGATCTTCTCTTAGTAAATACTAATGTTTCTTGCTTAGGTGCCTGCTATAAAGGCTGCTTGCTAAGGGATTGTTTTTAAATAGCTGTGTGTGGGGTATATTAGCTTTCTTAGCCTTCCTTCAGCTAGGAACGCTGCTAGTAGCGGAGTTGGAGGTAGTGTTAGATAGATATCTGTAATCTTCCTTCCTTAGTAATATCTAAGTAGATCTGAATTGTCTAGTTGCGTAGTTATATCTGCAGAGCTGTCATCCTTAAAGAATAATTTAGCTTCTAGATAGTTAATTAGACTTAGTAGTTCTAGCGTCCTTATAAGGGTGGCGATTTCTTTAAGAGTAGTGTGCATAAGGTTGTTATGCAGGTCCTCAGTCTTGCTATTAAACACTGTTTGCTCGTCGAAGGTAACGTCGCGTGTACTAATTACCTTAGCTAATAATAGTATCTAGATGCAATAGATGTTAGAGGATCTGTACCTAATAAGATATCTAATCTATGCTTTTAGATCTAAGCGTTATAGGCGTGATTTTCCTTAGTGTATATTATTAGACATTGCAAAGGCTTTGCATCTATATGCCTTAAGATAACTAAGGTTTAGTTTGCAGAGTAAGGTAATTCTGCTGTTACTAAAAGCAGTATATATAAAGAAAATCTTATAAGGTATCTTCTAGTTATTACTATAGTTTAGTGTTCTGTTGTACAGGTATACTGCAGCTCTTATGACTTCTGGCCACAGTTCCTAGGAGAGGTTAGCATCTAGCCTCATTGCTCGTGCTTTCTCCTTGTTTACACCCCCTGAGCGTTTAGCTCTACTGTTCTAGGCTTGTGTATCTAGTGCTAAAGGCTTAATAATAATGCCTTTAGTTTTAAGCTATTGTTATACCTAAGGCTTAACAGTTATAATCTTATTATCTAATTTAATAACTTTAACAGTAATGTTAAAGTAGTTCTTTAGGAAGAGAGTAAAGTTAGTAAGCTTAGTAATAATTAAAGCTGCTGTACAGTTATCTATAAAGTAGATATCTTACTAGAGGCCTAAGAATCTGTCTATAATAAGCATTTGCAACTTCTCCTTAGTAATAGATTATACCTTATAGGAGTGGAAGTTAATAGCTAGTCTCTCTCCTAGTCCTTTAGTGTTGTTGTTGCGTAGTGCACGTCGTATCTGCCGCTTGGCCTTGGCCTTGCTGCATGCGTTGCACTCAGCTGTAGTAATGCCTTTGATGCGCACCCCCTCAGCCTGCTACACGAGGTGTTCGATTGCTGCAGGGCCTGGGTGGCCGAGCCTCTTGTGCCAGGTGACTGCAGAGGCTCTCTGCGTCGCTCGTGCTGTCCTTGAGCTAGTGTGCGTGTAGAAGGTAGCTTGCGCAGCTAGATTGTATTCCAGGACCTATTAGCCATGGATTTCAGCGACCTCGACGATGATCGAACTATCTGATTTCCTGAGAGTGGTAGGCTCTGGCTGGGTATCCTACTAGATGCCAGACTGCCTAAGCAGGCGGAAGGAGACGAGGTTGCAGAGTAGATCAGGACAGATAGCCACGTCCTGCAGTGTTATGCTTATTATCTGTCCTTTGCTGCTTAAGTGCAGGGTAATTAAGCTATATCCTGTTACCCACACCTTTGTGTTTCCTGCCTAGATAAAGTCTTCTTATATAGATAGCCTGAAGTAGTGTATACGTTGTAGTGTATTAGTAATATAACAGGTTATGCCTAAGTCTAAGATAAAAGAAAACCTCAGCAGATAGTCGTAGCTTAAGCTAGCTTAGAAAGCTGCATAGAGATCAGCGCTGATAGTGGCAACCTTCCTGCCCTTAAGTTATTATTCTTCCTCTAGCTCTTAGATTGTTAGAGTTAGTGTGTGTAACTTCTTAATATAAAGTGAGGTAGGGCTAGAGTAAGAGCGAGCTCGGCTCTGGCCTCTAAGTGCGCTAATTAAGGTAGTATTATGCTTCTTCTTAAGTGCTATAAGAGATTCAATCTGCTTATTCGCTGTCCACTACTTAGGTGCTTATTTAGTGTTAATATACTAGCAATTATTAATGCTATGCTGTTGTTTATAGGCAGGGCATTTAGCTGTTTAAGTTGCGTGCTTATTATGCGCGCGTTTTCTTAGATTCTTACTATAATTGCAAGTGTTATCTTATTTAGATAGCGCGTTTTCTGCAATAGAAGCGTCCTTCTTAATGCCTTAGGTAGTTGCACTACTATTAGCGAGATATGAAGCTTCATCAACCACAAAGGCAGCTCTATGCTTAGGCCTAAGTGGATGTGTCGTTATCATGTATTCTCGGAAGCGTTTTATCATCTCCCTCCTAGTTATGCCTGCTTTATAGCGCCCTGCTTAAAACAGGGCTGTCTATATAGGCACTGCCTTTTGCACAGCTAACATGAAGTCCTTTATAATTGCTGTAATCTAAGATATCTTAGCTACGCTGTATATCTCTGCCTTAGTAGTAGCTTAATCATATTTAGCTAGCTAGTTGTCCTATACTAACAGTCGTGTAAGAGGCTTAAGTGCAGCATAGTATCTTATCTGTGCTTCCTCTCTTTCCTAATCACTATCAACGCCTGTAGTGTTTTTAAGGTTAGTGATCCACTAGCGGAGTGAGAGGCTCAGTAGGCAGCACGTGCGCTGTAGGTGGGGTGTCACAGTTAACTAGATAAAGGCTACTATATGCTGCGTGCTCTTGTTTTTAGCTTAGTAGATCAGCATAGTATTCCTAAAGTGTCCCTTAAGCATCTTATATTGCTCTTAGTCCTCCTTAAAGGCCTTTATCCCCTATGTAGATAGCTCAGAGGCTCGTGTTGCACTTAGTACATTTGCTGCTGGTGTATAGTCAGCTACTGATAGAGGTTGAGGTACTATTAGTTCTGGTGTAGGAGTTATTGTTAAATCTAGGTCTATCTGATTCTAGATCTTATAGACTACGCAGCGCGCTTGCAGCTAAGAAATCTAGGTTATCTAGTTTATGTGATCTCTTAGCACAGTAGTTGTGTCCTGCGTTAATTAGGTTACTATTGCGTTTAGTAGCGTTTTAGTAGGGGCAATAAGACTCTTAATTATTAGATCTAAAAGAGTTCTTAAAAAATGTTAATAATTAAAGTAATTAATTGTCCTCTGTCTTGTCTAATCTATTAACAGGTGGCTTTTATCCCCTGCCCTTGTGCGACTAGCCGCGCGGTCTATTCCATGCAGTTCCATTCCAGCTGAGCCTGTGATGCGGCCAGCCTTGCTCATATCTGACACCTATATAAGCTATAATATTCCTAACCTAAAAGAAAAAGAAAGACTATGCGCTAGCAATTAAGCTCTGTGCAGACAGTGTAATTATAACACTTAGGAGACTATTTAAGGAATTAGACTGTACAGAGATAGAGAGCCTGATTGCAGGTAGCACGTTTAAGATACTCTTGTACAATCTATTAGTCTACAAGAGAAGGATCTTTAACCTTTGTCTTATATATAAAGTTAAAAGGAAATTAATATAGCTATATAAGAAATCACAACTTATGTTTGCAGGACACTCTAATAAGGAGAAGAAAGAGATACTTATACAGTCTTCTACGATTTAGAGAATAAGCTAGAGGTTAATCCTAGCTATTAGCCTATTACTAATAGCTTCGTACGGCATGCACTATAAGCTATGCGATATTACTTAGGCGTATATACAGTTAACAGACAAACTTATATAAACGCTGTTTGCACAACTACTAAGAGAACTCTAAGATAGTTTTCCCTTACGCACGATATTTAGAATTGTACAACTACTATATAGCGTAGCAGAATCTAGCTTATATTAGTTTAAGACATATTATAACTACTATAAAGATAACCTCTATATAGAAACCTCTTTGTATAATCTATGCCTATTAATTATATATAAAGGCATAAAAATGTTTAGAATTACAGGATTGCAGACAGATAACACTCTTAGTATTATTATAACTAAGTTTATATAACGCAAAGAAGAAGAGCTATAGAAGGCTAACTTTTGCGCAAAGCCTAAGACAATATTATTATATAAATAACCTGTAGAATTTAATAGAGGAAAGATCTAGCTCGTACAAGACAAGAGTGTAATCTTATTAACTTAGAAAGGACAGGCCAGTAACCTCTGTACGGTGGACCCTAACGCCGAGGACGCCGCGCAGAAGTACATCGAACAACGCGCACGAGGTGCCTATATCGCATCAGTATGCCAACCTAAGGCAGCATTCGACCTGTCTACTGCTGCTTAAGTAGTATTGCTATTATACGATGATATTAAGGCATTAAACGTATAAATTTAATAGCAGATTAATAACTAGGACTAAGGATTATTATACGTACTACTTAATCTCTCTTATATAAAGCTGTTTATCTTTACTAACAGATTATTTATAAACAATAAGGACCTAAGTTTATAGCTTAGCTTCCTTATTGTTCTTAGGACTAAGCAGCGCACTAAGGACTTGTATAATTTCAAAATTACAGGCAATATTATACACTAGAACTCCTCTAAGTGCAAACGCGTTACCTGCTCCGTACTAGCCAGTGAGCTATATAGGATAGTAAGGGGATTTAACTGCGCGATCGCACTAAGCACAACAGTTAACTAGATCCTACGCATGCTTAAGATATCCCTAATACCTATTATACTATGCACAGATTTAAGATCTCTATATAAATATCTTATAAAGCTTAGTATAACGAATAAGAAAAGGCTTATAATTAATATTATATTAATTTAAGAATTATATAAGAAGAGAGAGATCACAGATATTAGATAGATTAATAGGAAGGATAACCTAGCTAATGCCTGTACAAAGAAGACACTAAACTCCGCGCTTAAGAAGCTAATCTTATACAATTAACTAGCTATTAGGGTTAAAGCGTTAGTTAATAGGATTAAGCCTATGCGAGGCAAGGGACAGCAAGCTACGCTGTAAGGGTTTAAGTAGGATAAAAATAGGGTAAGCTAAGCAAGGCCTGTATAAAGGAAAAAGAAAAAATTGCTAGTGTCTAAACAGCGGCATTGAGGTGCACAGTTAGCAGTCATGTAACATAGTCTCGTGTAACGTCGTACGCACAAAGGGATAAATATCTTTCTTTTGCACAGCTTTAGAAGAAAAGAAGCAATTAACACTAGTTACCCACAACCCCCCCCCTCGTGCGATGTCTACACCGTGCAAACCTTTCTGCCTCGCGCGTAAGTGCTGATAGCAGTTGCTAGCTAGCAGGGAGCCCATTCAACATAATCTAATAATTAAGAGTCTTATTGCTCCTACTAAAACGCTACTAAACGCAATAGCAACCTAATTAACGCAGGACACAACTACTGTGCTGAGAGATTACACAAACTAGACAACCTAGATTTCTTAGCTGCAAGCGCGCTGCGTAGTCTATAAGATCTAGAATTAGATAGACCTAGATTTAATAACATCTCCTACACTAGAACTAATAGTCCTTAACCTCCATCAGTAGCTGACTATACACTAGCAGCAAATGTACTGAGTGCAACACAAGCCTCTGAGCTATCTACACAGGGGATAAAGGCCTTTAAGGAGGACTAAGAGTAATATAAGATGCTTAAGGAACACTTTAGGAATACTATGCTGATCTACTAAGCTGAAAACAAAAGCACGCAGCATATAGTAGCCTTTATCTAGTTAACCGTGACACCCTACCTATAGCGCACGTGCTGCCTACTAAGCCTCTCACTCTGCTAGTGGATTACTAACCTTAAAAACACTACAGGCGTTATTAGTAATTAGGAAAGAGAGGAAGCATAGACAAGATACTATGCTGCACTTAAGCCTCTTACACGACTGTTAGCATAGAACGACTAGCTAGCTGAATATAATTAAGCCACTACTAAGGCAGAGACATACAGCGTAGCTAAGATATCTCAGATTATAGTAACTATAAAGGACTTCATGTTAGCTGTGCAAAAGGCAGTGCCTATAAGCTAGCGCATATAGATGCCGGCCACCTAGGGTTTCCGGCCACCTCGGCAAAACGCGACTCCTACACAGAACACGCGATATCTCCCCCAACACTCTATCAAAATGGATGCCCGTGAGCTCTCTATCCAAGCAGCTATCAGTGATTATAACGCAGGTGTTTATTCCAGTCTACGCGCTGTTGCGAAGGCTTACCATATCCCTCGATCTACCCTACAAGGCCGACTTGGTGGCGCGTCAAAC
>JAFJTR010000163.1:0-26472 GCA_022559985.1 Parastagonospora avenae f. sp. tritici 18332-5
ATCAGTCAATCAGTCAATTAGTCTAACCTAAAAACTTCATTCTTGGCAGTCAAGTCAGGCCTCAAATATGACCTCCACGAAGTCTTGGCAGTCAATCAGGCCAGGCCGAGAGGTCCCGGCCTGTCAAATATGGGTGACGGCCTGATTGACATCGGACTGGCCTGACTGATAGCAAGTCTGCATCTAGCAACTAAGCGACATCAGCTAACGGCATGCAGCCGTTTCTGACTGTAGCCTACACAAGCAACTTAAACCTTCTAGTTGTTTAAGAAATCGCCGCAGTAAAGTCTGAGACATTAGAGACATCTTAATCATTAGCAACTGATGCAAAGCCACCCTGCAAACGCGGCCGCCCACAGAAAATTCGCGCCATATCAGAACCTTCTCTTATCACATCGTCCATCGTAGCAAATTGTGCGTTGAGAGTTGCACACAATCTGGTCGAAAAGAAGTACCGTGAGGGCCTCAACGCCTCGTTGCGGCACCTACAACGCGCAGTGCCTACTCTACCACAGTCCGTGAACCGGGCTGTTGGCAAGGTCAGACCTAGCAAGGGAATGGTGATTGATGGAGCTATTGACTACATCTGCAGAAACGAGAAGGAGCGAGATGAGGCAGTGCAAAAAGTCCGGGATTGTAGGTGTTGGATGGAATCAGAGGGTTTTGCGGCGACATTGTCTTTGCAATTTGCTGAATCTTGTGTTTCCTTTTATCCTTCCTAAATTCTTAGCATGTAGAGTGTTGGCGTTATACGGCTCGTAGCCTAACTTTCATTTTCTTTTCTTTACTGTATTGTAGCGCGGCGTCGCACATCTCCGCGAGTTTAGGATTAGTAGAAGATACACTTGCAGCTGGTAATGAAGGCACACTGAAACTCACCGTACTCGGTCCATGTGCTCATGTGCGTTGCTTTTTCTAACAACTTTTAATAAACATCAAGTAACATACATAGAGTACCCAGCAATTACTTCGCGTCGCTAAATAGTAGTGTGACGAATTTGAACGGCAACAAAATCATGACGATCAGCGAAGTAGAAGGATAGTTCAATGCACAGTCCGCAACAAACAAATCAAATATGCCTCTTATAAAGACCCACTTACCTATCTAGGTAGAATCTAAACCTCTACGGGTAACTACTAGGCCTAAACAGGTAATCAATCAAATCAAACATGGCCTCTCTGGACCCACTTAATTGATTGTTGCGGAGTCTGGTTCAATGACATGTGAATATGGCTAGTTACTCGAACTAGCTCCACGCCTATCCGCTTCCTCCGCTTTCGAGACCTCTCCCACCACATTAGCTAACAACTCAGGCGTCGACGCTCGCGACACCCCCGTGCTAGAAAACCCTCACTCATTACTGACGGTTCTACTGCTAATCTGGAGCGAGTCGCAGTGCTGCTCATGCTTCTGGTGCTGTGCGTCATGCGCGCAGAGCCAGGGACAATACTCGCTTCCTGAAATGTTGTCGTGAAGAAGTGCAGGTTGACGCACGGGGTAATCCTCGTCTATATTCGGTTGAACAGGAGAGACGATCTTGGGTATGAGTCGTTTGGGTAAGCCTTTGATCCAGTTCAGTCCAGTCGTTGCAGTGCTGGGCGTAGAAAATAGTGGATCAGCCGGATTCTGCGGCGATACATTGTGCTTCTTCCGATCCATGGCTATAGCGAAAAGGTCAGCTCACTGCCATAGCAGCAGACGAGGGTTATTTCCTTACCTGTGGTCGTATTGACAGTCTGATTAGGGACAGCCATGTTTATCGATGTGGCGAAGGTAGAGATTGGATCTATGGCAAAAAGGAGTATTTGGTTCTAGAAAGGTAATTTGAGTCGAGGATGTTAGGCGACACAATCTTGAATCTAGAAGGTTGATATCGACTGGCAGCTTAGTCACCAAGAAAGGCGTGATCAGAAATAGCTGTGAAGGAAGGCGATACTAGATACATGCTTATGTAATATGTAGTGTGATTCAAATTTTGCGAGACGACTATGGGTCCCCGTCTCCTTGCGGACATGGTGTGATGTCTTCTCTGGAAAATTTCTTATCACTTTAGATGTGGACTCACTGATAGTGCGCACCACAGCGCGTGATGTGGTATCCACTGAAGTTAGCCAGAATCTGGCCATTGACCTGAGATTTCGAGACATAAGCGCGTCTGTGTGCCCGGCTGTTTCATCACTAAACGTAATCTACAACTATGCTTCATTCTATATCTCATTAAGATCACAATGTCGCTAGTTTCCAATCACCTCCAACATAACCCTTTCACGAACCGCGATCACTTCCTGGCGTCCGGGCGTCACATCGGAGCCCTGCTCCACCAGGCTCCAATGCTGTTCCCCGACACTCTCCGCGAGAAGCATGATCTTTGCCCCATCTTTGACGTCCGCGAGACGGCCGAAGCATACTTCCTTAAGGGCAAATTTCCAGGAATAGGCGGGGCGCACGCAATTAAGGTCGAGTGGCTCGATGGAAACAGCCTACGAGTCACCGGCCACATCTACAAGACTGATCTGGAAGCCGAATAGGCAGCAGATAGATTACACAGAACAATTCCTCGCCTGTGGCAGGCGACAGTAGAGGATCAAGCATGCGGGACTGCGGTGAAAAGTGCATTGGAGAACGCGTTCCTACCGCTCTGTCGCTTCGACAACGAAGTCGACAAGGATTCTGCTCCAAAGGAAAACACGCCTAAAGAGTGGCTAAGCGAGCGTGTTATCGGTGCCTTTGTGCGCACCTTTCAACTTCCCCTCCGCAGTCGATACTAGTAGCATTCGTGTTAAGCTTTACCAGGGGCTTCTCCGCATGATAGTGCCCAAAGAAGACCCGAAAGTAAGTAAGACGAAGGAGATTGCGATTAAGTCTGGGGAGCAGGTGCATAAGGATGTTGAAGCGCGTCGTACGCAAGCCCGCCAATTTGATGAAGTTTTATGAATACGATGATAGGAGGATATACACAGTGAAACAACGATAATATTGTAATTTAAACAAAATTTCCTAGTTTGACTTGCAAGAAGCCTATGCACTGTAATGTCATGTAAATGTACCTTTCTGGTTGCAAATATGCCATGTCGGTACCCCACTTGCTCAGGAAAGACTTCAAATCTAATAAGGGTGTTTGAGCTGGTATACTGGTATGTTGTTCTTTGCTCCGATCAAACTGCGGGTGGTTTTGCCTCCATGCCCCGCGACCGCATGAGTGCTAGACAACGGGTTTGAGCCCTACTAGGCGATCAAAATCTGGAAGGCAACGCTTTTACCCCACCAAGTAGATTCCTGAGGGCCGCGGGGTTCAATTGGTCCATTTGGGCGAGCCCACATGCATGCGCTGATACACCTAGGTTGCACGGTCTCCTAATGTCGAGTATCCAGCCGTCCTCAGTACGAATGCGTGCTGTACGCATACGATCTCAGCTCTGATCAATTCATCTGTAAGCCCAGGGCACCTTGCATGGTCACGTGGTTTATCCGCCAGCTAATCAGCCCACCACTTCATGTATACAAGCTTAGATCACGGATATCTCAGTCCAGGACACTACACTTAACACGATACTTCACAATACAACCTTGCATCATATTCCGTCTCCTGCCCCTAACTGCTTACACATCTAGAAGGGACGCGTCCACATTTCTGCCTAGTACGGGGAGGCTTCAATACCGCGTAATTAGAAGCTCTTAGTCTCTGAGAACGGCTAGACAAACGGCGCGCTTAGTCTAGAGTAGTTAGAGCACTTTAACGCGCATATAAAGACGCGCTAGGTTGGGGGTACCGGCTGCTTATCTTAGACGGCTACGAGAGCCACGTCAACCAGGATTCCAAGGACTACTGCCTTGAACATAAGATCCTGAACCTCTGCATGCCTCCTCGCTTATCGCATACTCTCCAGCCGCTTAACTTAGTCTGCTTCTCGCCGTTGAAGCGCAAGTACTCCCAGCGTGTTATAGACTTAGCACGCTGACGCGTCTACTATGTCAACAAGGAAGGCTTCTCCCCGCCTTCAAGGACGCGTTTTTTAACGTGTTTACCGAAAAGAACTGTCGAAAGACCTTTAAGGCAGCAGGAATTGTTCGATAGCCCTGAGGTTCCTGCTCATATGAGCAGGTACTTGGCTATCTAGCCTATTTGGGCTTAGTCTGTTTCCATCTCCATATGCTCCTACTCTGTACCGTAGCACACAACAATACAATCAGTACATTCCATCAGGAACAGTCCATACTAACGCGCAGGTCGTGTTGGATCGCCTTAAAGTGCGGCTGCGTACCCCGCTAGAACCCCTCCTCCCAGAAACGCCGTAGCAGTCAAAGACTCCAAGCAATACTTATCAGTTTAGATCTCAGTCAAAGCTTATATGCGATTCCTTTACTCAATCGCCTGTTATAGCCTAGGCTAGCTTCCCCTAGCTTATAAAGAGCGGTGAACTAATGCTGCACCAAAACGCGCTTCAAGCTGCACGGATCCATGAACTTGAAGAGCAATTAGCAGAGATGACCGAGCGAAAATCGCGTAATTGCAAGCGGATTCAGCAGGGTGGCACTATAGAGTATGAGACTGCAGCAGCGCAGTTAGCCGCCGAGGCGTCTGCAGCGCCTCAGCGATCTAAGAAGGCTCGTGGTGGTAGTGATCAAGAACCAGCCTAACCAAACTCTACGGCGCTGTGGGAACTGCAGCAGGACTGGGCACAACGCGCGAACTTGTAAAAAAGATAAAGAGGCATCTTCTAAATCAGATGCCAGTACAACGTATATAGGCTCCTTATTTGATAGCGATGAAATTGAAGATGCATAAGTTGAGTTGGCCGTGCCAAAGAAAAGTGGCCGGCTCGGTGATGGTTCACGTGAAGTCATATTCAGTGCCCACTCGAACATGAGCGAATCCGCGTTGTCCAGTACCTGCATCTTGCATGTTGGTCGCATTTGGTGTGCTATTACGCAGTCGCAGAGGGCTTTCACGGGTGGTGAAAAGCGAATTCATATGACTGCACATTGCGGGAACGTTGTCGGATCCCCGCTTGAGATGCAGGAGAAAGCCTGGCAACCGTCAAACAACGGGCTCTCATTAGCTCCCGTACAGCATGCACAGCCACGCCACTGCGGTCTCAGGAGCATATCAAATGCTTGCGCAAGATCCGCCATGAACTCCTTCATCGCACCAGCCAACTCCATGCAAAAACCGCCGAATCGAACGAATCGAACGATAGCGGCCTGAACATCATCTCTGACTCCCATTGGCCGGTTCGCAGAAATCACGTGTAGCAGAACTTGGCGACGTGCTAATTCGGGAGCCAGTGGGGCGTTGTTTTCTTACATGCGTTGATGCGACCAATCGCGTCGCTCACTCAGCGAGACGCCAGAGCGGAAGCGGTAACGTACGAGACCTGGCCTGTGCGCCTGTAGGATTGAGAAATGCATGTTGATTGTTGATCAGGGAGTAGGGAAGGTGAGTGGGTATTTGGGAGGAAGGTATATCCTGCAGGCGTCTTCCTCTTTGCTCTTTGCCGTTCCTACATCATTCTTCTTCACGCTCCTCTCTCCCCACGACATTCGTTTCACGGCCCCACTTCAACCTCACACATTCTTTCGAAGCATTTCTACATCACTCACTATCTTTCGCAAAGTCGATAACATACTTTTAAGTCAGCCAGTTATTTCGTCGAACATCGATCTTTCAAGCTTCACACGCGTCGCCTGGACGTCCTTCACTCTCAATTCACACCACCACAATACCTCAGACAAGCACACCCGCCAGCTGCGACCAACATATCCAACAACTCGCAATTATGGCACCAATTCCAGTAACTCACCACCTCTCCCGCCGCGACGAAAACATGGGCTTTACGCTGCCCCCCTCCATCATCATCTTGCTTATTATGCTCGCGGCTAGCTTCCTGGTCTGCATGGGCTTCGCGATCCACAGCGCGTTTGGCTTCGGTACCGACCCCAACCAGCCTAAGCCCATGTCAGTCGAACAAATGGAATACATGGCCGAGGTGAAAGTCCGCAATCTGGAGGCGCTACAAAGGGAGGGCAGGAGTTGGATGAGCACCGGCAAGAGGAGAGTGGGCGATAGCGAGACGGTGTATGGTTAGGCGTCTTAGTTGGTTGAGGAGGATATCACTACGATTGAAGGTGTGGATTGGAGGGATGTGTGGTGTTTGGGTAAGAAGGGTGAAGGGTAAAGGAAAGGCGAAGGGGAAGGTGAAGAGTTTGGTGAAGTGAGTTGGGGCAGATTGATGGAGATGCGTGCATAGGATTTTGTTTGGGCGTTATACGATACACGTCACCATGAGATAAATCTCATGGCTTTCGCTTTCAAATATCCTTCCACACATCGCATGATGTGTCAGTCGTCAAGTCAAAGTGACAAGTCTGCCTTCTCGACACCATCGTCGAGGCTTTGGCGAGATATGCAATCCACGCTTCAACCAGTAGACATGCAAGCGTCCGCATCTGCGCGGAATTTGATCCGTCTAGTCCTCGCTTGCTAATTCGCGTACCAAATATGAACATCTACTGCGTTGCGCCAGAAATCCCATATCGCGTCGACTCACTCTTCTCTCTGGTGTACTTTACGATGGCAGACTCGACTAGATAAGGCCTGGAACATTATTCCTTGGCAGCGAGTGAAATCCCTCTTTGTATTGTCTCCATCTACTTCTCCGCCATTCGAACTCTGTCCTGCCCGCCTCGTAGCATCGCATCCTCGGACGGCAGCACTTCCAACTTCGCCAAGCATGGATGCAACTTGGAGGACCAGTCGGATATCAACGAGATCAGGCAGATGACCGCGGAGTCAAAGGCGAGGTCGACCTTACATCTGGATGCTCGGGGGCCAGAGCTATAATTGCATCGGCCAACCCAATTCGGGTAGGCTCATTCTTCGTCCGAGTCGGTCGGCGGCATCTTCCCGACGTTTGAGTCCTCTTCGTCGCTATCTTCAACATATGTAGACTTCTTGACAAACTCTTTGGGCCTAATAATTCGTCGTTAGAATCTGCACGTCTGGGTCGCAACATGTCGACATACCAGTACGGCATCTTCCTCCACGCCTTCTCATCTCGGACAACATTCACAATCTCTCCATCGAGCTTGTTGTCGCGATCTGCCAGGGCTGACGTATTGATGACAACACAGCTACCGCGCTTGATCCATACTGTTGAGCGGAACTTGGCCTCGAGCTCAGCGAGGACGGCCTTGCCGTCTGGAAGCTCCGCGTTGTAGAGGTTGTTCCCCGCAGCCGTGGTGATGCGCGCAATGCAGTGACCGGGTGCGAGCGCATCAGGCGGTGTGATGGTCGAATCGATGGTCGCAAGGAGGTTGCGCTTCGGTCGCGGCATGCTGACGAAGTGATGTTGATTGTCTGCTCTAAGGTCATCAACTGTACGTCGATGCAATTATTTGGTGGGGTTGGCAAAATTTCCAGATAGGAAAGGGCCGCCGGGCCGAGATGGGTAATTTCGCCCGCACAGATCTGGAACTCGCACTTTGTTCACTCTTCCGGCATGGCTCCCCTGGGACAAGATTTCGCATTCACAGGGCTCAGCCAATTGCGTCGAGTTGATGCGGCTATATTACCATTTTCGAAAGGGCGGTCGTTGGGTCACTTGAAGCCAAAACCTCAACGGCGGCCAAAACTCCGCTTTTCAAATTCTCAGGGTCCACCGTTCAACGTACCACGATATCGCAATGCCGTCGTGTGGGCAGACAAGCACTAGCGATAGGCTCGCAGTCGGAGAGAAACTGAATGCATAAAACGGATTGGTAATCATGCAAGCAGTGCGACGATGACGCCCAAAACATTTCATGCTAGATGGTCGCATACATCGTCGAGTTTTCTATGAAAGGGCGCATCCCCACAACCGATTCCGCGCTTCTCTATGTTATCGGTCCTTCCATCAGTCTAGT
Organism: Parastagonospora avenae f. sp. tritici 18332-5; assembly: GCA_022559985.1. NCBI lineage: Eukaryota > Fungi > Ascomycota > Dothideomycetes > Pleosporales > Phaeosphaeriaceae > Parastagonospora > Parastagonospora avenae. Next base: position 7,904 of record JAFJTR010000163.1, read on the forward strand.
CTGGAAGTCTTTGAATGATTCTCTGGTACTGAAGACCGCCATTGCTTCAACGGCAGACTTCTTAAAAACCCGCAACACCGCAGCGTTACGGACACAAACTAAGCATGTCGACCTCAATACACAACCTCTTCAACATCCAGTCCAAACACAATGTCGCCACTCCAGCGCCGACATTACAAAAGAGCACCAAACAGGCACCGCAAAGTCTCCGAGATGTCGGCATCTTACCGGACATCGAACTTGACCATTTCGCTACTAACAAAGACCAACAGACCCCAGGCCAGAAGACACCGACAGGAGCACAAACACCAAAATCACCCAAAGAGCTGGAGATGAGCAGTCCACCAACGCCTCGAAGAGACGACGCTGTTGGCCTGATGAGGACATGGAACGACGAGCCCATGACCAAGTGGAGAATCTTGTGTTGCTGCGTGATCTACTTTGCCAATGGGATGAACGATTCGGTCGTGGGAGCCCTGATCCCATACATGGAATCCTGGTACCACATCTCATACTCCATCATGTCTCTCGTCTTCGTCGGGAATGCAATCGGCTTCATCATCGCGGCGTTCTTCACGGACACGATTCTCAGCAAGATTGGTCGGGCGAAGACGCTGGTACTTGGAGATACGATTCAGCTGTGCGCGTACATCGTTCTCGTCTGCACACCTCCGTACCCACTTGTGGTCTTTTCGTAAGTACTTTCTCACTCACACCGAGTTTACCTAACAGCCTCAGATTCTTTCTGCTTGGTTACGGGGCAGCAATGAACCTCGCTCTCAACAACGTCTACTGCGCCAACACCCACCCTTCAAGTGTCATTCTCGGCATGGCCCATGGATCCTATGGCATAGGAGGCATTGTCGCGCCCATCGCCGGAACCGCACTCGTCTCGAATGGCATCCTCTGGTCACGTTTCTATTTCCTCGCTGTCGGTCTACGAATCTGCTGCATCGGCTTCGCAGCGTGCGCGTTTTGGTCGTACAAGGAAGAGACAGACTCGCCTCTCATGGCTACCCTCGAGCCCACACCTAGCAGACAGACAGCTACCGAAGATGCAGCGAACAAGTTCAAGGAACTGAGGCTTGCTTTAAAGAGCAAAACTACCATTTTCGGCGCGCTCTTCATCTTTGCGTATCAAGGCGCCGAAGTCTCCATTTCGGGATGGATCATCTCGTACCTCATCAATTATCGAGACGGAAATCCGAAGAAGGTTGGATATGTCACTGCTGGTTTCTGGGTATGTAGAATACACATATCAGTGGCAATCAATCGCTAACAATTCAGTAGGGCGGCATCACACTCGGTCGCTTCGTCCTCACGCACGCGGCCCCCAGAATCGGCGAGAAGAAATACGTCGTCATGCTCACCATCGGCACATTCGCGCTCCAGCTCCTCGCCTGGCTCGTTCCCAACGTCATCGGAAACGCTGTCGCAGTCTGTCTCTTGGGTCTCTTACTCGGCCCCGTCTATCCCTGCGCGCAAACCATATTCTCGCGCACTTTACCACGCAATCTGCAGAACACTGCGATTGGCTTTATCGGCGGGGCGGGGAGTTCTGGAGGCGCGGTTGCGCCGTTCACGACGGGTATACTTGCGCAGGCCACGGGGACTTGGGTGCTTCATCCGGTATGTTTGGGGATGTATGGGGTGATGATGGCGTGTTGGTTTGCGCTGCCTAGGGTGCATAAGAGGACGGAGTAGATGTCGGCGACCTTAATGCCGCGTCCGACGTGTGAAGGAGTTTGGGAGGATGAAAGTGCCAAGCGTGATGTCACCAGGGTATTTTTGCGCTAGTGAAGTTGGCTAATAGACCCCACGCATCCCCGATGTTAAGAAACTTATGTACTTCAATCTCAATCAACATCAACACAAAGTTCCTCTCCCGTCTAGGTCACAGATTCTCCCATTGCCGCTTCATCCGCGACTCTCGATTCAAGAAGATCCTCTACAATGGCCTCAACCCGCGCCCTCCAAATCTTCAGCATATCCACCGCCCTCCTCGCCTCGGGCGGCATAGCCTCTCTCTCCCTCTTTTCCGTTCCCTTGCTAAAATCCCAACCCGCATCCCGCTCCCTCCCGCTAACGCGCTGGCTCTTCTCCCGGGGCTCGCACATTTTCCCCACCACCGCACTGTTCTCCTCGTCTGGATTCGCGTACCTGGCTTATTCGGCCTTACCACCCGCCAGCCGATCATTTACGGGACTGATGAAATATGTTGCCAAGGCCAAGGTCGGGTTGTATGTTGCCGCAGCGGCACTGACGATTTCGATCGCGCCGTTCACACACTTCATGCTACCCACGAATTTCAAACTTATCAAGATGAACGAGGCGCTTGGCGGGACGCGCAGCGCCGCGTCGGCAGTGTATCGCGAGGAAAAGTACGAGCAGCAGATGGCCGGGGAGTGGCCTAGGGGCGCGGATGAGAGCGTTAATGGGGACGACGATGTAAGTCAGTGGTGGGATTGGAGTGGGCCGCAGGAGCGCACAAGGAGGGAAAGTAGTAAGAGTCAGGATAAGGAGGTCAGGGGTTTGTTGGAGAGCTTTGGGAAGATGAATGGGGTTCGGGCGGGGTTGATGGGGTTTGGGGGAGTGATCGGATTGTTGGGGGCAATGATGTAGATGATTACGTTCAATGTTGTTCAACTTTGACTATCTAAGCGGGGTTCTTTCCGAAGCCCTTGAGGCCGTGAGGTTTTGGGCCCTTCAGGTGCTCTGGCGAGTCCATATTACCAGCGAAGTTGAGCAGTCCGACGTTCGCGGTCGTCATGGTCGATTTGTACTTCGAGGCGTTCCCGAATTCGAAGAGGAAGTTCATTGGGAAGCCGATGTCGAAGTCGATGGCGCCGTCAATCTCATCAACCTCCTCATCACTCAAATGAATACCAAGAGCCTCAATATTGCCCTTCAAGTGATCGATCTTCCTGCCTCCTACGATCGGATACACGTATGGGTATTTGGCACGGACATAAGCCAGCGCAATGCCTGTGATCTGCGAGTTCTTCTTGCCGGCGATCTCTTCCAGCTTCTTGGCCACTTTGATCTCATTCTCGGTCGGCGCGCCGAACATGGCGCCGCGTCCGGTATCATTCTCCCTGCGCTTCTGCTCGGTTGTGAATTTCCCGCCGCCGAGAGCGCCCCAGGGACATAGGGCCATGCCTTCGTCGCGCGCCATGGGGATGATGTCTCGCTCGAAGTCACGGGAGGCGGCGGACCAGCGGCCTTGGTAGACGGAGAATGGGCGGAGGGCGTGGTTGCGAGCGTCTGTGGGTGAGAGTCAATAGGCATTCAGATGGTGAAACGGATAATCTTGAAAACATACATTCATTGGCTTTGCTGACAACCCATGCCGGAGTGTCGCTGACACCAAGATACAGGACCTTTCCAGAGGTGACCATGGCGTTCAAACTCTGCATAAGTTCTACGAAGGAAGTTAGCAATAGCTCACACAGAATTCTCATCTAGCAACGTACCTGGGATCGACGTGCTGAAGTCCCACCAATGCACGTAGAGCAAGTCAATATAATCCGTCTGCAACTTCTTGAGCGACGCCTCGAGCGACACGCGAAGTGACTTCGAGCTGTTGCCCGCATAGTTGGCAGCCATACGCGGCCTCGTTGCGGGGTCGGGGTATAAAGTTGTAAACTTCGTCGCCATGATAATGTCATTGCGATTCTTGCGGGCTGCCATCCACTCGCCGAGCCACGTCTCAGATTCTTCGTTTTGGTAGTTATTCGCGCTGCGTCTTTGGTTAGCACGGAGCAATTGGCTGATGAGTATTGGGAAGAACGCACGTGTCGATGAAGTTTCCGCCTTGCTCGTAGAAGTAGTCCAGGATCTCGAATGTGGTCTTCTTGTCGCACTTGCCCATCATATCCTCCCACGAGTCACCAAAGTTCATGGCTCCGAGACATAGCGGGGAGACGCGCACGCCCGCGGTGGGCGAAAGGACGCGCTGGAAGTCGAGGAGCGACTTTGCGACGGGGGCTTCACCGAAAGGACCAGGCATGTTGAATGATCAATTGAGTGGTGTTGAGAAGAATTGGTGTGGTAGTGAACAGTGTTGTTGTTCTATAGCAGAGAGCAACGATGCAAAACGGCGTCATGCTCTCTTATACAGTTTGGTCGAGCACCCAGCTAGACATTTTTCGTACCAGTGACGTGTAGGCCCGCAAGTTTCAGGGCCCAACTCTTCGCATTCGTCCGCAATGCTCGTCTCGGTAACACAGTTCTAGGTACCGAGAATTGTCGGATGGCGTTGCGCTGAGGGGCATCACGGCGGAATGTGGGGTCTTGGTGGGTTATGTCCGCTTAGCTCCGCCGTGACGGACTCAATAGACCATATTCGGACCTTTTCTTAATGTGCAAGTTCAGTTCTAGTGCCGTAGATGCTTCACTTGAATTAGATGTAGCAATTATAGGGTTAGGCGAGGAGTTCCGCAGAGCGAGGATTGGTAGGTTCGTTCGGACGTAAGCACGACGGAACGTCAGCAACATTTCTGCACCCTGTGTACTGGATCGACATGTGATTCTCAAGGTGATGGAGACAAGACATTTGAAGAAAATACCACGCTTGCAGTTTCGATCATGAAATTTGATGATGTGTATAAGGCTCGAGCACCATCAGTGCCCACGGCCGCTACATGGTGATGGCACATGATGATGGCAACAGCACCTAGATCGTTCCCGTAATGTACAGACTTTTGGGTATCCATGCCACGCCATGCAAAACTCCCGCAAATACATCCATATATCAACATAATATCAATACCAAATTCGACAACATGCAGCATCGCCTAGTGCTTCTTCTTTTTCTTCGACTTCTTCCTGTTCCGCTTCTTCTTCTCCTCGTCGCCATCTTCCTTGACGATTTCTGCTGTCTCGAGGCGGATGTTGCCATACTTTTGCCTGATCTCTTTCTCGAATTCGGCCTTTTCTAGGCGGTACAGCGCCATGGTAGCCCTCGCGTCCTCGACGGAGCTATGTGCGCCGACCTGGATTTGCACACCTAGTAGCTTATCGGCAAGGAGCTTGAGTCCAGGCGTATGTCCGGGCCTCAGCGCCAATTGGCGGAACTTGGAAAACTTGGATGTGTCTCGTATGAACTTGTTGTCGTGCTTTAGGATCAACACGTCCAGATCGTTCTTGACCGCGTGTCCAACCAGTATGCGCCCAGTCAACAGCGTCTTGAGGTCCTCCCTGACCTCGTCGAAAGGTCGCGCAACATCAGGCCGCAGGTGTTTCGGCTCGATACCGGACACTGCTGTTCGGTAGTCTGTGACTTCGATCTTGCGCGGGATCTGGACGTATGAATCGTAGACTTGGTGGCCGTGGAAGTTCACCAGCGACACTCTTGCCAGCGCCGAGTCGCGATTGGGCTCAGGGCCAATTCCCACCATTTCGCAATCTACAGCAACGTATTTCCCCGGTAGGGCAGTCTCGGAGACGCCTTCATTCTCGATGTCGGGGAAGTCGGGGTGGGGTTCGAGGACGGATACGGGTTCGACGAGCTTGTTGGGGTCTGCGAGCAGAGGCCTCTTCTGGAGCGACGGCATTGAGACGCTGCGCTCGAGAGACTTGGTGTCATGGTGCTTGACTGATGCGCCAACAGACGTGGGCTCCTCCATCTTTTGGCGCTTTCGTGCAGCGGGTGGCTTTCGCGGGGTATGTATGCCGTTGCCGTTCACTACTTTTGAGGGCGCATGCGCACTAGTTCCATTGGTCTGGGGCCTTTTGCGCTTGAGCGACTGCTCCTTGTCTTCGACGAACTTTTTGTGTTTCGAGGACTCGGCGGGTTTTGAAGACTGCAGAGAAGCTTGGAGCTTCTTCCAGTTGGACGACAAACTACTGAGCTCGATTGGAGCCATGTTGAGGTCACCTGCGAAGCATAGCGGTCTGGCCTTGCGTACTGTGAGTGGTCGGTGCAGAAAGCTGCGTTTGAAGCTCTTCCGACAAGTTTCCACTTCCAAGGTTGATCGCAAGAAATGTTCAATGCGCGCTAGTGACGCGGCCAATCGGCGGCGGGACATGGCCGCGCGAGAGCAGGCGGCAACAGGCGGCAACGTCGCGACAAAGAACGCAGCATCAAACCATCATCACGACTTGCACCACCACATCGCGACTGAAAACCTGCGATAATTGACACAGGACTAGCGCATCACTATGGCGCCTCGCGAAAACTCTCACGAGCCCTCCGGCACGCCTGTGCCGGTGGAAAAGGGCATTGCCACCCTTGCGCAGCTGAGGTACGTGCGAAGGGATTGCGATAGGTTTGGAGATGCATACTGATGCGTTGCGTGCAGAGTCGGCGTAAAAGTCATGGCTGAGAAGGTGCGTTTGAGCGGCTCGGGTTCGCGATCCACCGCGCTCGAGTTGCAGCAACACTAAAACACCAGAACACGCAGATTGATATTTCACAGGAAGGCAGCCTTCGCAAAGCTGAGATTCTCTCGATTCAAACACGGCAGGGGAAACCCAAGTTTTACGTGCACTATGAAGAGTTCAACAAGCGTCTTGATGAGTGGATCCCAGCAGAACGCATCAACCTCACCAGGGAGGTGGAATGGCCTGCACCAGAGAAGCCCGAGAAAAAGAAGGTGGCCGCGTCTAAGAACGACAAAGCGCCTTCCAAGTCTGACCAAAAGAACCTGAAGCGGTCGCGTAGCAAGCTGGATCGTGAAATCTCAGGAACTCCAGAATCGACATCCAGCAACATTCCGAGCAAAGCACAACGCCCATCGAAAGCCGGTGGAAAGGAGAACCAGGAGCTCTTGGTGACGAGCGAAGTAACCGATGGCACCCCGAAGCCCGAGGACGAAGAGATGGACCTTGTCGACGTGCAAGACCTGGCAGCAGCAGCCAAAGCTGTGCCCGATCACGAGTATTCGCGCGAAGATGAGATCGAAAAGCTGCGCACATCAGGTTCCATGACGCAAAACCAGACGGAGATCTCGCGCGTGCGTAATCTGGAGAAGATTCAGATGGGCAAGTTCGAGGTTGAGCCCTGGTACTTCTCGCCCTACCCCATCGACTTTGTCGACTCGGACGTCGTTCATATCTGCGAGTTCTGTCTCTCCTACTTTGGTGAGGTCACGCAGTTCGAGCGCCACCGTGCCAAGTGCACGCTGCTGCATCCACCTGGCAACGAAATCTACCGTGACGACTATGTGTCCTTCTTTGAGATCGACGGGCGGCGGCAACGAACGTGGTGTCGCAACCTGTGCTTGCTCTCGAAACTATTCCTGGACCACAAGACCTTGTACTATGATGTCGACCCGTTCCTTTTCTACTGCATGTGCACGCGAGATGAGTATGGCTGCCACTTTGTCGGTTACTTTTCGAAAGAGAAGGAATCGGCAGAAGGATACAACGTTGCTTGTATCCTCACACTTCCCCAGTACCAACGGAAGGGTTTCGGAAAACTCCTCATCGATTTCTCATACCTCCTCTCCAAGCGCGAAGGCAAGCTCGGGTCACCCGAAAAGCCACTCTCCGATCTGGGTCTTCTCGGTTATCGTGCTTACTGGCAAGAGATATTGGTGGATCTACTCCTGGAGCCTGGTAAGACCGAGGCGAACATCGAAGATCTTGGCGCAGCGACTGCGATGACAACAAACGACGTACTTCACACATTGCAGAATCTGAACATGCTGCGGTACAGCAAGAATCAGCACGTCGTTGTTCTCACCGACTCAGTCATTGCGGCAAGAGAGCGGCAGAAGGCGAAAGAGAAATTAAAGGGAAAAAGGACGATCGACCCGGATCGATTGATCTGGAAGCCACCTGTGTTCTCCGCAGCCAGCCGCACGTGGAACTGGTAGAGTGTGTACTGTTTTTCGGGGAAGGGGCATTGGATTTGGAGTCTGGCGCATTTGTTTCGGTATACCCCAAATTAGCAAACACGTTAACAACAAATTTTCACTATCACTAGACAACTGCATCAGGCGTCATGGACTCTTGCCAGCTGAGATGACTTGGCTATGATATATTCTAGTATCTCCTCTCTACGCAGACGTGCCGGCTGGAGAAAGCAGGGGAACAGGCGGGAGCCAGGGGCGCGTAAATACGATGCGGCTGTTATGACGCCCTGTTCCAACGTGTCCTTGCGAACCTGGGGTCGTATAATCTCCGCAGCCAATTAGCCGGATGCTACGCAATTTGTGAGGCGCCATTGAGATGGATCAACATAAGCTCATGTACATATGAGACCGTGCGGCTTTGCCACCGGCCACAATGCCTTTTACTGACGAACGTAGAAAGACGCGGTCGTGTCGGCGACATAGAGCCGCGTATATCTACGCCATTGATCTTTGATTGCGTCGACCTAGGAAGGTCCTTTACCGACAGCAAGGTTCCTCACGCATATAACATACCTTATCCGCTGCAAACGCCCAGCAATTTCGCGATGATATCCTGACAGACTCGGATCGACCCTTTCGTTCCCACCATGGCACCTTCATTCGTTTCAGTGCTCTTCGCGGTAGCACTACTGCTGAGATCATCACACTCAAGAACGCTCTTTCCATACGAACAACAGCAGCTCACACGCGAATATGTCGCATCATTACCAGAAGAAGATGCAATCCTCTTCGCATTCGAAGATCAGATTGTCGAAACAGAAGCTGTCAACAACACAGACAAGCGCTGTCGATACGATCCTTTAGACAAAAAATGGCCGTCAACAAAAGCCTTGAACAAGTTGAAGAAGCAACTGAGCTCAGAAGGCGCATTGATCGTGCCGGAACCCCAGGCATCGGCATGTTATGGCACCTCCAAGAACGACGCGCAATGCCAGGCGATGACGCAAACCTGGACAAACTCATACAACCACATCGACGACCCAATTGAAGTCCTTTCGCCGCTCTACCAAGGTCTAACATGTCAGCCACCATCGATGTATGACAGTAAGAATTGCACACTTGGAGGATCGCCATCATATGTTATCGCTGCGAAGACGGTGTCAGATATACAATCTGTCGTCAATTTCTGCCGAAATGACTTTCTGCGCTTGGTGGTGAAGAACACGGGACACGACTTTTCGGGCAAGAGCACTGGGCATGGCGCGTTTAGTATTTGGACGCATGGACTTAAGGACATACAGTACTTTGACAACTACATGGACGAATCAGGGTATAAGGGGTCGGCGATTAAGGCCGGTGCTGGAGTGCAGGCGTTTGAGCTCTACAAGTTTGCGGATCAGAAGGGCGTTGTGGCGGTGGCAGGCGAAGGACAGGTATGTGAGCGCCGTTTGAGCAGTGAGGCAATTCTGATGAGAGACAGACTGTTGGCATATTTGGGGGATACATTCAAGGAGGTGGGCACTCGCCACTCAGCTCGATATACGGCATGGCAGCGGACCACGTCCTTGGCTTTGAGGTCGTCACACCGCTGGGAGACTTTGTCACTGCCAACTCAACCAGCAATCAAGATCTGTTCTGGGCTCTAAGAGGCGGAGGAGGAGGTACATTCGGGGTAGTGACCTCCGTCACCATCAAAGTCTACAAAGACATGCCCGTCTCCGCCGCATCATGGACCCTGTCCAGCTCAAAGATCGGCAAAGACAAATTCTGGGCCGCCACCAAAACCTTCTTCGACCGCGCAACCGACAACGCCGACGCAGGAACATATGCCTACTTCCTCCTCGCTCCCACCGGCTCAGACTTCACCCTAACCATGCAGCCCTTCTTTGCACCCAACAAAACCTCTGCCCAACTCAACACCCTCCTCGCCCCATACCTCTCGAAGCTAACATCCCTCAACATCCCCTTCTCACCCAAAATCACCGAATACAAATCCTTCTACCCGGCGTGGCAGTCCGAATTTCCCCTCGAGCCCTCATCAGGTATGAACAGTATTATAAGTTCGCGCCTCCTCCCGCGCTCAAACTTCGCCAGCGAAACAGGCCGCAACACGACTTTCGCCGTTCTGCGCAAAACTGTCGAAGCAAACCACACGCTCATCGCATTCAACATGGCAACCCGCGGCACTAACACTGCCAACGCTGTGAATCCCGCGTTCCGCAACTCGGTATACCACATCATCGTCAGCCGAGCTATAGATCCCACCGCTCCAGCATCCACACTGAACGCCGTACGAACAGCGTTTACGAACGGCACAATGAAAGCCTGGCGCGACGTCAGCCCGGGCAGTGGGGCGTATGTCAACGAGGCGGATCGCGTGGAGCCGGATTGGCAGCGCAGTTTTTGGGGCGAGGGGTACGAGAGGTTGAAAGCGATTAAGAGGGAGATGGATCCGAGGGATGTGTTTTGGGCGAGTCGGGCGGTGGGGAGTGAGGGGTGGGGGGTCGAGAGGGCGGATGGGGCGAGTAGTGAGGATGGGAAGCTGTGTCGGGTTGGAACGTGATGGGATCGAAGACGGTGGAGGGGGTGGAGGGGTAGTATTGAGGATTTGGATGTCTAGTGGGCATGGGTAGGGGAGGATTGATGTGGCTGAGGTGGATGTAGTGCTCCACTGACAGTTTGTAGTCACGATGCTGTATTTTGAGATTTTATAGTCTCCGAGGAGAGATATTGGAATCTAAGAGGCATGGCATAAAAGTTGTTCGAGATCCTCCTGGGAGTAGTACGACTGTGAACATGGATGTGAGTGATACGATACTGCGGTCCATCACGATCATGTGATGATACACGGAAATGTCGGCAACTAAAATCGAAGGCCGACGGACCTGCGTTGCAAACAACCAAGTCGTCGTAAAACGTTGACGGAAATAAGCTGGGCTTGGCTCGAAGCAGCCTAGGTCAAGGATGCCGTCGATAGTCCATTCCAGCAGCGTCATGGTGTGTACCTATCCAGCTGGGGCAAACGCACGCCACCCGGGCCGGAAACTGTCAGCATAGCCACGATGGATGCGCTTGATTGGGAGTACCTGCAGCAACCCGTGAGAGACACGCGTCCGGGCTAACTCGTGCGACTCTCCAAATACCGGCGATTCCGTTGAAACCTCCAGGTTTGCTCTGTTACACTCTCGTTAGCCAAGCTTTCAACCGTGTGGACCAAGCATTGAGCTGCAAAGCTTCGACCTCCACTCGCTATCCGTGCGTTCACTCGTTCTCGCAGCAACACCATGAAGACATTTGGACGCTGGACGTGCGCTGCAGCGGCGCTCGTCAGCGGGGCCGCGGCGGCAAGTTACGACGACATCCCAGAGATTGAAGTCTATGGCCAGCACTTCTTCTACACAAACAATGGGTCGCAATTGTATGCCTGCGCCGATCCTGGAGTAAATTGTGGGGCTATATAAACTGACCGTGTCGCAGCTACCTCAAGGGCGTCGCCTACCAGCAAAACTACCAGCCAAATGGCACAGCCAGCTCGACCGCGACGTACACGGATCCGCTCGCTGACAGCAATGCTTGCAAGCGCGACATTCCGCTCATGCAGCAGATCTTCACCAACGTCATCCGCGTCTATGCGATCGATCCGACCAAGAACCACGATGACTGCATGTCGCAATTGGCGAGCGCGGGCATCTACGTGATTGCCGACCTGGGCGAGCCTTCGACGTCCATCATCTCCGACGACCCAGAGTGGGACGTCACGCTCTACCAGCGATACACAGGCGTGGTAGACGCACTGTCAAAGTACAAGAACGTCATCGGCTTCTTTGCTGGTAACGAGAACGTCAGCGCGAACAACCAGACGGCTGCGGCTGCTTTTGTCAAGGCTGCAGTCCGCGACACCAAGGCCTACATCGCCAACCAGAACTACCGCAAGACGCTGGGCGTGGGCTACGCTACGGCCGATGTGCCCAGCCGCAATGAGCTCGCGCACTACTTTGCCTGCGAGCCCGGCAACGAGGGCAACAAGACGTCGATCGACTTCTGGGGCTACAACGTCTACTCGTGGTGCGGCGACAGCAACTACGCGACATCGTCGTACGGCGAGCGCGTCGATTTCTTCTCCGACTACCCCGTCCCCGTCTTCTTCGCAGAGTACGGCTGCATCAAGGGCTTGTCCGACCCTACCAGCCGTCCCTTCACCGAAGTCGAGGTCCTCTACGGCAACATGACCAACGTCTTCTCCGGCGGCATCGTCTACGAATGGTTCATGGGCGCCAACGACTACGGGCTTGTCTCGCTAGTTAACAGCGCCACCGCCTCGCCCTACCCAGACTTCACCTCTCTCCAGAGCCAACTCGCCAAAGTCTCACCCACTATCACCCAGCGTAGCGCATACACGCCCGCCAACTCTGCACCTGCCTGCCCCTCGGTGGGTGGTTCATGGGCCGCGCAAGCCTCCCCGCTCCCTCCCCCGGTCAACCCGCAGCTCTGCCAATGCATGGTCGCAGGCCTGCAGTGCAACATTAAATCCACCGATGAAGACTCGTACAAGGATACGTTCGACTACATCTGCGCCGCCAACAGCAAGTACTGCGACGGTATCGCGCGCAACGCCACGACTGGCAAATTCGGCGGCTACTCGGGCTGCGACCCGAAGGACCAGCTTGCGTTTGTCGCGAACCAGTATTATCTCGGCCAGAACAAGGCTAGTAGTGCGTGTAGCTTTGGCGGCAAGGCGACGGTGCAGAGTGCGCAGACGGCGAGCACTTGTGTGCCGCTGCTGAGTGCGGTGGGAAGTAATGGCAGTGGCACACCGCCGACTGCGACCGGCAAGGGCGGTGGTGGCACTGCGGGCGCGAGTTCGGGGTCGAAGGGTGCAGCGAGCAGTGTGCATGCGCCCGTGTTCTTCGCGCATGGCGGTGTTGTCATGGGCGCGTGGATTGCGGTTGCTATGGGCAGTTTGATCGGGATGCTCGTCTTGTAGATGTGCACATGCGGACCGTGGTGCGATTCCTTTGTGTGTGCGGCTGGGATCGGGAAATGGAGTATCTAGTCTGATTAATGTGAAATAATGAGAATGCCAGGTATCAAGCCATGTTCAGAACATTGTACGCCCAATTGCTTTCGTGTAAACGCGTAAGGCCGGAAGATATCGGCAACGATGAAGACAGAGAAAGTAGAAAGATGCAGCAAAAAGATGATCAAAGATGTGTTAGCATGGACAAGATGAAACTTTGTTAGAGACGTGAAGGCTTGGTGGTGTCGATGTTTGTGTGGTTTGTCCGTCAAAATATACGGCAGTTTTAGTGAAGCCGATGCACGCGGAATTGCCTCGGAACGGCGCATTCTGGCGTCATTCTTGATCGTACCACTTCTTGTACATGAACGCATTGCCGCGTCCATAATATAAGTACCGCAGGTTTTGAAGGTGCAATTGTCCATTCAGCGTACTTGTAACGTTCTGCTCCAAGGCAGTTGCTCGCGACCTTCCAGTCGCAGTCTCGGCCACGCTTCGTAGCTCACCGCAATGGCGAAGCTATCGCCCGCCCTCAAACAGCTCATTAACGCCGCACACTCAAGACCAGGCCCCGTACCAGCACCACCACGCATCCAAGCCGTATACAAGCGCATACAAGAAGAAGCCACCGAGCGAAAGCTAGGCCGCCCATCATGGCTCGGCATCTCCACCGCCGCAACAATGACCATGAACTCGCCCGAGTCTATGATTGCCCTGTACAACTCCACAAGCGCCTCACGCCCGCAGAATGAGAGCGTGCAAATAGCCGAATTCATGCGAGAAATTGGATTGAAGTGTATAGGCTTCAATGGTGTATGTACCACCCTCATACCACCCTCTTCAAGACATTCAACTGACATTTCGACAACAGATCCCACGCACAATCAACATGCTCAACGCCTTCCGCGCCTCCCTCCCGCCCACAATCGCATCCTCCCTAAACACCACCCCCACGCGCTCCCCCTCCCCGCAAAACATCATCGACACAAACACCCGCGGCCGCGCCCTCTGGGACGCCATCTACCGCCCGCTCGAAACCAAGCTCATCGACAAACTCGGCGACGCACACCCAGACCTGCCCGTGTTCATCATCAACCAAGAGTACGGTGGCTTGTTCACCGATCCGCCGGGAAAGCCAGGCGCGAAGGTTGGGAGGGTCACGACGAGTCTGGTTGCGATCACGTGTTTGAGGGCGCAGCAGGGCGTTGGGCCGCAGGTTCTTAGTCATGTTTTTGGGCTGAGGAAGGGATGGGAGGATGGGACTTGGAAGGACGAGCCTGAGGCGGGGAGTGAGGAGGCGATCAGGTGGTTGGTTAGTGATGAGGGGTGTACGTGGGTGTTAGAGAAGGTGGATGAGTTGGTTGAGGCACTTGGTGGGGGACAAGGGAGTACGTTTGCGCCGGTGAGGTCCAAGTTGTAAGGATTACATTTTCTGGTTTTGGATGTAATGCTTCATAGACTATGGAATACTATGAACGCATCTGCATAGGTTGATACTCTGTCATGAGATCATTTGCAGTCCAACACCAACATCTCCATGAAATCTCCGAACATCCTCCGCCACCACTACCACCACTAACGCTTTCAAAATAACCCCCAAACTACCACCTCCATCGTACGAACTCACTCCTGCCTCAAACTCGATGCCTGAAACACATCGTGGTTCGAGAGCAACACTGAAACGCCATAACTCCTGCTGCACGTGACCTCGCGCATCGCTATAACACCAGCGCTATCCCCTAGCCATCAGCGAAAAGCCCAAAAAACTCACAGCCACCAAACAAAATGTCGCTAATAAATCGCGTGCGTGATCTCGCAACGAACGACGAACACACGAGATGGATGATTCCGCTGCTGCTCGTCGTCGATGCAGCGCTGTGCGGCGTCGTGATTGAGAAAATTCCATGTAAGCTGGATTTGCGACCACGTGTCGCATTAAATCACATCAACTTTCTCAACCAAATTTACTAACGAAGGATTGTAGATACAGAGATTGATTGGACGACATACATGCAGCACATCGCGCTCTACATCAAAGGCGAGCGTGACTACACCAAAATCACGGGCTCTACAGGCCCGCTCGTGTATCCTGGCGCGCACGTCTGGATCTACAAGCAATTGTACAAGATCACGGATGAGGGGCGGGATATCCAGCGCGCGCAGTATATGTTCGCGCTGGTGTATTTGGGCACCTTGGCGTTGGTGTTTCAATGTTATCGGAAAGCACGAGTAAGTATTCTTTCCTTTGTGATCCGACCCCCTTGCAAAAATTGACGTCGACAGGTCCCGCCATATGTCTTCCCCCTTCTGATACTATCAAAACGCCTGCACAGTATTTTCTTATTGCGATGTTTTAACGATTGCTTCGCTGTTCTCGGGCTTTTTGCTGCGCTCTTCTGCTACCAGCGCGACCAATGGCACGTGGGCAGTTTCCTGTTCGCGACGGGCTTGAATGTGAAAATGAGTCTGTTGCTGCCGCTGCCAGCGATGGGGGTGTTGATGATTATGAAACTCGGGAGTCGCGAGGCGATGACGCACGCGATGATTATTTTCCAGACGACGGTAAGTCAATTCTTCTATTTGTGCTGGCAAAATTGAGGGATCTGGGTGTACTGATATTGGAGTAGGTCCTCTTCGGCTATCCCTTCCGCAAAGCTGCCTTCTCCTACTTCGGCCGCGCCTTCGAACTCTCCCGGCAATTCACCTACAAATGGACAGTAAACTGGCGCTTCGTCCCTGAAGAAACTTTCCTCTCGAAGCCCTTCGCCCTCACCCTCCTCGCCATCCACATCACGCTACTAGCCACCTTCTTCCTCACCCGCTGGATCAAGCCCTCCAAACGCACCCCCAAACAATTCTTAAAGATAATTATGCCCCAAGCCGAGCCCCGCGACCAAGACACAATGGCCCTGCGCGTAACCCCAAACTTCACAATGACCGTCCTACTCACCGCCATGACAATCGGAATGTTGTGCGCGCGCAGCCTGCACTACCAGTTCTACGCGTACATTGCGTGGGCTACGCCGTTTTTGCTGTGGAAAGCGGGGTTCCATCCGGTCTTGCAGTATGCGCTTTGGGCGGCGCAAGAGTGGGCGTGGAATGTTTACCCGAGTACGAGTGTTAGTTCGGGGATTGTGGTGGGTGTGTTGGCCACGACGGTGGGGGGCGTTTGGTGGGGAACGAGGGGGGAGTATGTCGGGGAGTTGAAGGGGGTTGTTGGGCATGATCATGAAGATTAGGGTGGTAGAGGTAGGTAGAAGAAGGAGGGGGGGAAATGACATTTTATTGAGTTTTGCAAATTGATATGCTGATTTGTGACGTGGCTGAAAGCGAAATGACTTCGGAAGCCCAGAGAGTCCGCGCGCTTGCTGACTGTTACCACAATCGCACGAACGTTGGCGATTACGGTATTATAAAGCAGTAGACGCGGTTCTTATACTCATCACGCACACTGTTCCTCTTTTCCAAGAACTACTCACGAACAATCCATGTCTTTTCCCCTCTTCTCCAAAAAACCCCAAGAGTTAGTCAATGTCCTCGAGCCCGACCCCCCGCTATGAGCAGCTCTGCATATCCACCAAAACATTTGATCAACACACCTATGAGGCAATGTGGCCTCTTGACAGCAGACACGTATATGAATCCTCGCTATTCTTCCCTCCTCTCTGTACAATTATCCTAAGCTTTCAGGCTTTTTCAAAAGTTTACCTCACAGACCCCGTGTCTTTCTATTCTTCTCTTCAAAAATTGAAAATTGGAGTTGATGCTGTGCCTCGCCTTTTGCGATCTTGAATTATCTTCAACTATGTCACATGGCCTCCCAGACAAACGGGGTTCCGCGAAATGTACGATTGCGAGAATGCGTATAAAAGCTTGCTATGCCGCTACTGGCCTCTTCTTCAGAACAAATCTAAGCTTATGGGTCTTATTCAAAATGCAAGGCCGAGAACTCATGTCTTCCTCGCCTCCTCTTCCAAGATTGGGTTCGACACAATTACATGCTTGTCCTCTTTCTCCTCGAACCGAAGATCTTCCAATCTTACTGGCATTTGTTCGAAAGTTGAGAAAGCCAGCTTGTTATAACGTTACTGTTGCGGTTATGAGGAGAAGCAGACCAAGTGCTGGTGTTCTGGTGCTACTTCCTCACTTATCGAGTATCTCTTACCTCAGCTGTATCATAGATACGTCATGTAAACAGACCTTGCTCTGGTCCCTTCTGGGATGCAGACGAGCAGAACAAGACACCACAACAATACACAATACTTTGATTAGACTGCATTTTCCACACTGCAACATATACACTTGGATCGAGGAGTTTTGCGCATAAAACCTCGCTGTTTCGTTGCCAGACCCTTCTTCACGCGAATGTTGATCAGCGATGCGGTTTTCATCAAAAAGGAAGGTTGAGACACTGCCTATGTCACGGTCTACATACAGTTTGCTCGGTCCGATACTGCTCGGCCCTATGTGAATAGGTGTTGGTAGGGCTTCGCACTAGTGCTGAAAGGAAATAACGATAACTAGGAATGCATTCTGTTCAGTGATTGTTGTTGACTTGATTGTACTAAGGAGGAGAACTACAGAAGAGATGGGCTCAGGGGTTCTGGTCTGAGCGCTGCTCGGACGCCGCGATCAGCGCGTCTGACCGCGTGACCGAGATCAGTGCGCCTGATCGCGTAGTTGAGATATTGACGATACTTGTGATCCGACAATAGGGTTTCACCTTAACCCTGCTTACTTCCGGTCGTTCCGGTATATCAACACGTAGACGCACTTCAATTCAACTTCAGTCTTCCTATCAATTCTGCTGCCCAATAGCCTATTACATGAACCGTAACAGCCTATGTCTTTCTGGTCTGCTGTTCCAAAACTCAGGAGATCGCAGCATTAGGCTCTGTGCCTCTGCTTTCTGCAGCTCGGAATATTTTAAACAAGCGCGTGTGACTTCTCACAAGCTCAAGAATGCGCGAAATGTGCGGTTGCGAAAACAAATATAAATTCTCGTTGAACCCTGCCTGCCTGTTGCACGATAACAGGGTTATCCTTACACTCTCTCTTCCTTCACATATATATAGCTCCCCTCGTTCATAGCTATTCAAGCAACTCAGTCCTTCATTCTCATTCCATATCACATACGTGAGAGTTATGAGCCCGGATTTGCCTACCGCATTTCTTAACTACTGAAGTTCACTCTACTGCTATACTTTTGGTCTCTTTCTCCTTTCTGAAGTTGACCTTTTCACGTCTTCTCGGTACTCTGCCGTAATCTCTCGGTACTCTGCCGTAATCTCTCGGTACTCTGCCGTAATCTCTCGGTACTCTGCCGTAATCTCTCGGTACTCTGCCGTAATCTCTCGGTACTTCGTCGTAATCTCTCGACATCTTATCGCGAACTCACGATACTCTGCCATCTACTATGGCATCACACGAAACCCAGAGGTCAACCAAGACTCTCATCATCCTCACGAAGCCTGAGGACTGGTCCCTTTGGCTCTTCCAACACAAGGATAAGGCAGTATCACATGGTGTATGGGAGTACTGTAATCCATCAGTCTCTGCACCACCTGCCCTTACTCCGAAACCTCAACGCCCAGAACTCCCGGATGGAAACCTTACTTCCGAGATTCTCCAGGTACAGCGTATGAAACTAAGCGAGTGGGAATGGAAGTACAAGGAATGGCACCAGAAGGACAAAGCCCTCAAGGAGATCTGCACTGACGTGGCCTCGTCTATCTCTACTTCCTTGATTCCCC
>JAFJTR010000164.1:0-26162 GCA_022559985.1 Parastagonospora avenae f. sp. tritici 18332-5
GGAGAAGGAGGGTTCTTATCTACATGTGGCCCCTTGGCGCACAGACTGTATTGAGCCGCAATTGCGCCGTGAATTAAGCCGTACTTGCGTACGGACAGTTGTGTTGTTCTGCTCGTATCCATCCCAGAAGGGGCCAGAGCAGGGTCTGTTTACATGACGTATCTATGATACAGCTGAGGTAAGAGATACTCGATAAGTGAGGAAGTAGCACCAGAACACTAGCACGTGGTCTGCTTCTCCTCACAACCGTAACACAGTGCCAATGGGGCAGCGCAATTGAAGACGACACATTCGACGTCGATGGCCTAGAGCTCCTCGAGTCAAATTGTAGTGTTCTGGCCATTTACGCTCTCGAACAGGGTCTGGTATCTGTAATCGTTCGTGGGCGTACTTGACATGGACTTCGTATTACTGAAACCCAGGAAACGGACGCTGCTCGCGACTGGAGATGTGACAATACAGGTTGTCCAAAGATTTCTTTTGCCTCGCGGTACCCTCTTCCAAAGTTTGCATCAACCCTATTCGCAACTGAGCTCTATCCTTGAGCATGTTCGTCATCGTGAGTAGGCGGCGTACCAGTGCCACATCGCTGTCTCATACCGCTCGGTCAAAGCTTTTCGGGCGATTTACACCAGGCAAGGTATGATAGACAAGCAACTTAGTATTATCCTGCCAACGAACCGATAGCCTGAAGCTATACACGGTATTGCTAGACTTCGAACGCAGCGGCAATGCGTAGTGTATGGCTTCAGGCTATTGTATAAGCTGCTGCTGCCCAGGTAGATATGTGACACAACAAGTCTGCTGGCTGTCTAGCGCTTCAGAGTAAAGCTAGATGGTATTGGCTACTTGACTGTGTTTGCTAGTGTTGGAAGGTAGGTAGGATGAAAAGGGCGAGGAATACGGTGTGACTCCTACCAATCGCGGATGGCTTACCGAGGCGGACGGCGTAGCCATCGGGACGGCGTAGTCTAACGTTACCGGTAATTATCTCCGGGCCGACAGCCTTGTGTTCAGGCGCCCTTCAGCCCTGAAACACCAATAACATCACTTCGACGCAAATACGAGATTGAAAACAACCCTCTTACCTCATCGAAATGATCGCAAACTTGTTCGATGAATCATGTGCTGCAAGGCACAGACTTGTCTCGGAGCAGCAGCGTAAATTATGACCGAAACCTCACTCCGGTCCTTTAAACCTTCCATGACAAATATGAGCTTGGTTGAGTCATGTTTCACGATTATTTATAAAGTGAGGAGCGAAGTGTCGGTGATGTGAAGTACATTAGAAGTTGTAGTGTGATCCTCTTATCATAGCCAAGGAAATTGCGTCGCTGTCGAGTAGATGTTCTGCACCAGGTCAGTCAATGGGTATACTATGTGAAGAGCAACGATTGATGACAGCTTAGACATTGAACATCATGGCAAGCTGGAAAATAATCCCCGAACCTGCAGGAGATGTCGACATTGAGTACACGCCTTTCCTGCAAAGTCGCAAGTTCTTTGCCGTGGACGACTCTGGCTCGACAGCAGGAACGGTTCTTCGACGGGAGCGCGCCTTCGTAGATCAATTTCGCACCAGCCGTGCGAACCCTGACGACGCCATCTCTCTCTGGGGCTCACAGTGTGATTCCCCAACCAAGGATTTCGAGACCATAAACTGGAAATCACAGCATGGAGGCACAACACCATCTCAGATTTTCTACAATGAAGGGGCGCTCAGCGCAATCAAGCGCTCCGATGTTTGGTTTCTCTTAACCGACGGAGAGATATGGGAGCAAGACGTACATCATCTAGCCAAAATCGCGCAAGATCGCGACGTGCTCAACATTCCCCTGGTGTTCTTGATCACGGGAAGCCCGGGGAAGAGTCCTGGTACCGCCAATATATCAGTCGGTATATCATTCTTCGCTAGCTCAGAAGACACTTTGATCCTCTTCCAGGAGACTGGAACAGGGAATATCTACGTCATTGCGGGTAAAGGCTGCTTCGTCGCGCTTGGTGGGTCGGCGGCTGCACAGAGCCTTGAGAGTTGGGACGATATGCAACTTTTCGGTGACGAGACTGCATTCTTCAAGGAATGCGAGAAGCTGGAGGTCCAGGTCGTCAAAGCTGAACATCGACCAGAGTCGGCGAAGGGAATCGCTCTTGGTCCAGAGTGGGAGGAGCGACAAGATGGACCCGTACGTGTCGACTTGGATCTTCTTCCTCATGCTGGTATACTCTCCAACGAGGACCTGTGTGATCTCCTTGCAGACAACACTTTCGACACATTAGCGGTGGCCTATAAGACGCGCAGTCGCATTGCGGAGCTCAGAGGCTTCCTCCAGAAGCAAAAGATTGAGCAGGTTGCGCCGAAGCTGGAAGACGTGGCCGGAGCTGGAGCCATAATAACGAAGATAGGAGATGTCAAGACTACAGCTAAAGAGCGTGTAAAGCTTCAGGAACGCCTAAGAGCTGCACATACGAGGAATCGCGATCACTACCAAAAGTCAACCACAGACTTCATAGGATCGGAGCAGGAAATAGCTCTGAAGAAGCGCAACCAGCTTGTCGATGCAGCGTTGAGGACACTGGCAGCCATCGAAGCCGCTGGCTTCAACGCCGAGATCTTGTCGCGAAAGAGCAATCGAGCTCGACGAGCTGACGTGGTTGAGACAACCACTACCATAGATATTACGAAGCTTTACCTCGATGCACCAGCATACAAGGGCCTCTGCCAGATCTGTTGCGACGAGGAAGTCATCATGTCGATATGTTTTAAGGAGATGGAAGCAGACAAGGTCAAAGACAACACTACTGACTTTGCTCTCAACTTTCCCCTCGCAGCAGGTGCATCAGCGAAGAACATCGGGCTCATCTCTAGTCAGAACATCTGCTTTCAGTGTGCGGTACTTGCGCCTTCGAATAGGTCGATATACCATGAGCCTCTTACCGCCGTCATTCCTACTCTGGACTATGATGGCAGTAACAAAAAGTACGTTAACGAACAACTGTACTTGGCTTTAACTGCAAAGCTGGCGATTGGGGCGGCGGGCATTGCGCAGCTTTTCATGTCCATACTCCTTGAGCTTATCAACACCAGAGCCTGGGCAGGGTCTGACATGGATGAGGTACAGCTATCAAATAACGAGTATATGGAGATCAGGCAGCGGCGAGAGACCTTTGAATGGATGCTCAATCAGCTCTTGAAGAACACTTTCACCCGGGAAGATTTCAAAGAGACAGGAGATTGGGTCCGCTACCCAGAAGCACTAGAATGGGTAGCGAAGGACTTCGAGTCTAATGGTCTTGCAAGCTTCGCTGTGTCGTATCCTTCGCTTGGCTTCAATGTGCTCTTGGAGCTCAGTAGCCGTGCCGGAACACTTACAGTAGATCAGGCTCAGAGGATGAGAGCGGCAAAACTCATCCACTCCATTGCATCCAAGTACCTCGCCGACCTCCAGCTCGCACTCCAGAACAAGCTCCCAGATGAACAATGGAAGCAGAAGTACCTCGAAGTCATCTACCAGGATTTCAACGGCGCGCTCACACCCAAGGATCAGGACAAGGCTTCCCTAGTCACAGACTGCGATACTTTCAAGCAGCGCCTCTCAGTCTGTATACAAAAGGTCGGCGTCGAAATCACCGACAGTTCCATGCGCAAAACCCAACTCATAATCTTTTGGCTCCTCTTCACCCAAAAAGGCCACTGCACAGCCCAAAATTTCTTCAAGCGCATGCGCGACGCCGACCCCCTCGCCACCACCGTCCTCTCCGTCCAATCCCCCCTCCCAGCCCTCGCGCACTACGATACCCTACTCTCCATCTTCGCCAGCCACAACGCGCACCTCATCAACTCCACACTCGCAGCACGCCATGTGTCCGCCGTTATACCCTTCGCTAATCCCTTCGGCGCCTCAGTCCTGCACTGCGGCGCCTGCGGATTCAAATTCACACACATCATCAAGGTAGACCAGATGTCGGAGAAAGACGTGCAAAAGCTACGGCACGAGCGGGCCAAGCATCTGATTGCTGTCTTTGGCGTCGCAAGCCGGTTTGAAAAGTCTCCCACTGGCCTCCCGGACCGCACGAGTCCGCCTACTTCGCTGCACTTTAATCTGCATATGAGTATTGTGAGGGAGTGGGAGGGGCTGAGTGTTATGCAGCGCAAGGGTATTGTTACGGATGAGCGCGCGAAGGAAGATTTTGTTGGGGCTGTGAGGAAGAGGTTGTGTAGTGAGGGACGGGGGAACATTCATCAGGATGACTTGGACGGGGACACGCGTGCGCTGTTGCCGAGTTTCTTTCGGGTTTTGAAGCGTGCACTGGAAGGGGAGGGAAAGGAGGGGATGGAGATGTGGGATTTTGAATTTGATCGTGATAAGGATGGGGTGGGGGAGAAGGCGCGGTGGGAGTTGGAGATGGGGGTGGAGGATGGGAGGAACGCCGGGGAGGGGGAGGCGTTAGATGAGTGGGAGTTGGCTTGATTTTCCTTTTTCCTTTAGTCGACCTTACGCATGTTTCATTTACTAATGATGGCAGCAATAAATGCCTTCGTATTGTCACGTGCAGACAATGTGCTAAAAGCGAGCCTTGGAGTGAATCATTGAAGTGCTATCATCAAACGCAAACGACACCAGTCTATATAATCATATACACACCATACGTCTTTTTCCTCACCATCAGCGCCCGGAAATGCAGGTAGATATCATAATGCAACGTGAACTCCAACCAGATGCTTTTCCCGTACAGCCCACCTAATCCTCCATGGTCATCTCGTCAAAGTCGTCAAGCAATTGCTCCATCGGTATCGTGATACCTTGATCATCATCGTCGTCGATCTCGCTCTCCGTCTCCATGGCTTCAGCTTCACGCTGCTTCGCCTCTTGCTGTGCCTTGTACAGCGCCATACCCTGTCGCAGGTCGACGTCTTCTTCCACATCCTGCAAGAACATCTCGAAGTCGCGCTCCATCTTCTCCTGGTCCTGCTTACGGGGCAGCATCTCGCCTTCGTCACGGTTCATGCGCTTGAGGCGCCAGTTGCGCTTGCTCTTGCTCTTCTTGCCGCGCTGGTAGTGCTTCTTGACAAGCATAACATCCGGGATCTGAGCGGAATACTTATTGGAGCCCTCAAGGATGTCGAAGAGCTCGCTGTTGAAGTTGGTGTTGCTAAGAAGGTAGCCCATGACGGAATCGCCAACATGCAAAATACCGCCGAGATGTGTGCGGCAGTAGTACGTTTGGTCATTTACACCCATGTCTGATGCACGCGCCACTGTTGCTTCGGCGAGGAAGTTGCGGCCTTGTTGTTTGCCGAGAGGGTCAATGTCGAGGACGATGAACTCTGTCAGCTCTTGTACATCGGCTAGCGGTCGGAACGGCGTTCGCCAGTAAAGATCGGTGGCGATGTCGGCAGTCTGGAGAGTTGCAGGGTCAAGAAGCTGTACCGATGTACCAATGCGCGTGCAGAGGGTAAGAGGGGCAATGTTGCCAGCCTTCTTCGCTAGCGGGATAGGAAGGACTACAAGGTCGTCCTTGCAAATCGGGACGATCTCGCAGGAGAAGGAGAACTTGAAGCTCCTCGTTGAAGTGTGGATATCCATAGAGATCAGCTCCTCGGACTTCTTGATGTTGACGGGCACAACGGCTTTGAGGAAGTCGCAGAATGTAGTGGCGTGATTCCGTGCAGCGAAGAAGAAATCAATACCGTCGTGCACTTCCTTGATGTTGATGCAGTCCTTGTGCGCTCCATGCTTCAAGATCAACTGCTCCAGATACAAGAAGGTCCTCTTGTGCGGCACCTTTTGACGCACTTGCACGCAAGCCCTCCATGTGTTGTGTGTGTAACTCTTTGCGCAGTCGGGACACTGGTGGTAGTTTTGTGTGAATTCGCATTCGAAGCTCTGTTGTAGGATCGCGCCCTCGTTGATTTCTGACTGCACTGTAATCTTGACCTTGATCCTCCTGCTATGCGGCTCCGTCCAGATGAAGCTCGCGTCGATAATCCTCAGCTTGTTCAGTCCACGGAGTTTTCGGAGGCAGAGAGCGAGTAGCTCGCGCGATTCGGGAGCAGCGACGACCCAAGAGTTTGGCGGTGACAACCATCGGTCGCAGTCGCGGCACATGTGCAGTACGGCTTCGCGAGGGACGCCTCCGGTGACGTCGGTCTTGAGCTTAATGCAGTCATAGCAGAAAGCTCCAGATATGGTTCCGTCGACGGGCGCACCGCAGTCTGCGCAAAGAATTGTTGCCGCATTCTTGGGCTCAGGCGCAAATGCCTGACTGTCAATCTCCATGGCTGTGCGATATTTTACTCTTTATGGTGAAGGCGTTGTCTCTTGACGAAGTATTCTGACTACCTCTACAGCGACAGCAGAAGATTTAGAGAGTAAGGCGATGTTTTGGCGTTTATGAGTCGAAAAGTTGGGGCAAATTGCTGCTTTGGAAATTCACCCCACCAAAACTTTGTGACTTTCGCCGCCGCTTCTTATCTTATCGTCACGTGCACGCGTGCTTGCCGATCTGATGCGCCGGCGGCGCGGCGAACTATTCACCGACGCTTCGAAAAGTTCAGGAAGACAACATCATCCGCAACATTCACAAGCCATCAATCGAAGTCCTTTGAGATGTATCTTGCAAGAGCATTATCATCGAACTTTGTGTGCAATGCCTGCCAGAGAGCAGCTGCTCGATCATCAAAATCGATCAATGGCTCTGTGCAGCGCGCCACATTGAGGGCGAATACTGCACCAAGGAAATCCTCAAGATGCGCATTCAGCACAAGTACATCTATGGCGAAAGATCGGGATGATCCCGCAGTCGAAGATCCAGAATTTGCATTTCTAGACGACAGCACAAAACCTTCTACCAATGCCGCAGATACCGAGGAAGCAATCTCAGTCGCCGATAGTGAATTAAACATATCAGTCAATGATGCTCCTGTCGAGACGTCTTCAGCTACTGCGCCCAAATCTTCCGCCGTCGACACATCGATACCATGGTACCTCAGACAAAACGCAGCTGCCCGCGACGCTCAAAATCCCATCGAGATTCCCGACCTCCCGCCCAACCCACCGCCCCTCCTCAAAACCATACTCGAATACATATCCATAACCGCTGGTCTCGATGACTTGGAATTGCTGGATTTGAGGCATCTTGATCCACCACCTGCACTAGGCCCGAAGCTCATCATGATCATTGCCACGGCGCGATCTGAGAAGCATCTTCACGTGGCGGCAGATGGCTTCGCTCGATTCCTACGAAGAGAGCATGGGCTTAAGGCGAACGCGGCAGGCTTACTAGGTCGCAACGAGCTGAAGATCAAGCTACGGCGCAAGGCCAAGCGCATGAGGATGTTAGCCAACGTCGGCGGCGCTGTGCCGGAAGGCAACCTCGATGACGGTATCCGTACCGGATGGATCTGCTGCACTCTCAGCAAGATCGAAGCGCATCCTGACGACATGCACATGCCTGGTGACAACGTTGATGAGTTTGTTGGCTTCAGGAACGTCAAACCTGGCGTCAACGTCGTGGTACAAATGTTCACGGAAGAGAAGCGCACAGAGACTGATCTCGAGACGCTCTGGGGAGGTGTGCTGAAGACACAACGAAGGGAAGGCGCAGCTGCGGAAGAGCTGTTGAAAGAGCTGGATGAAACTGTTGAAGGATCGGAGGAGAGTGCAGAGGCTCCTCTCATGTCTTATCAAGAAGATGAGACAGCAACGCCTACAGCGCCAGTACGGCCAGTTCGTCTACCACCATCAATGTCTAGAGACGCCTTTCCGCCTGCTTCTGGCACCGATGTGGCAAGGCAGATTCGGAGACTCCACACCGTTGGCCTAAAATAATAGAACAGCAATCCGATTCCATGTCGCTCATCTTGAGGCACCTCTGATGTTCTTTCTTCGAACTGATGACAAGTAATGCATTACATTTATGAGTACTCCTAGCATGTCACTAATTATAGAGCCGTGATAAGGTAAATTTCCAGTACCTTGTCTCGGGAGCATGAGCTGCTGGCAAACACGACAGCTTTTAGATGTCACAATGGTCATCTGGAAACATCAGCAGGTCATTCATCTTAGCTCGCAGCAAACACTCATCATCTGCAACGCTGTGAACAAGCAGGAATGAAGTAGATAATGAAGGCTTGAGCTCTCATGTTATTTTTCATCCATTCTGCAGCTTTCATCTTCGTCATGGCTTTCATGACATGGGAACAATACCACGTCAAGTTCTGGGCTGTAGAACTACGAGAGTTCCTACTAAAAGGCAAGCTACTGACTTTGAGTACGGAAGTATACAATTCCAATGAGCTGAGAATGGACTTGGCAATGACTTTGGATCTCCAAGATAGCGAGATCGATCAGTGGCTAGTCAACTCCAGATTCCTGAGTGGACGCACGGCATCTGACCCTGTAGTCAGAAGGCAATTAAGAGCCAGAGCTAGAGCCAGAGCTGAGTCCGAAGCAAAAGCCATTATTGAGAATGAGAAAGACGACGAGGATGGCAATAGCAAGTCGATCAATGGTTCCAACAACGGCAACGGCGACAAGTCGACTTACAGCAGTCGTTTACGCTCCGGCAACCCTCCCCGCCCCGGCAATCTTCCTCACTCCGGCAACATTCTATCCTCCGGAAACCTTCTACCCTCCGGCAACGTTTTACCCTCCACCAGCGCTCCAAGCTTCGGTAGCCATTTTGGCAGCGGCGACATCTCAGGCTTCAAGAGGCGGTTGGACGATAATAACAGCTCAGATCTGAACAAGCGCCTGGTTGACAACCACCTTTCAGGCATCAACGAACGCTTAGGCTATGCCCACAGCTCAGCCTTCATCAAACCTTCGGACTCCAACAATAGTCCAAACTACAATGACCGCTTGCGTCACGGCAATAATGACGATTCCGGCACCAGTGACAAAAATCCCAGCATCAAAGATAGCCCTAGTAACAACTTGTGAGATCTAAAGGGGTTCTTGATAAATGTTGATGACTGAAGTGATTGATTGTCCTTTTTCGTCTGATCTATGAACAGGTGGCTTTTATCCCCCGCCCTTGTGCGACCAGCCGCGCGGTCCATTCCATGCAGTTCCATTCCAGCCGAGCCTGTGATACGGCCAGCCTTGCTCATATCTGACATAACTACTATGAAGAAAGTAGCGAAAGCGAAAGCGACGACGCTAGCAAACCATCTCTACCAGAGCATCTCCAAACGTCAATCAAAGATGCAGTCACGAGGTTCTACAAACACTAGCTCGACGAAGACAGGGAACAGCTATAGAAATTAGTGCATGAAGCCCTCGATCTCAAGAAACAGAAGTATTGGAGGTTCAGAGCCAAACTTTTGCGAAAAATAGAACAGGAGCAGATGTGGATCTCGGAGGGCATCGCGTTTGAAGGCCTGCAAATAGCTGATACGCCGAACCAGGGCGGAAGGATTGAATAGACCGACAGCGAGGATATTGACCGCAGACCAATGAAATCACTAAGTTCAGCATTCTCAACTGAGTTTGAAAACGCGGAGAATGACTGGAGCGTGGTCAAGGCCGCCAAGGAGAGGGCTGAAGCGAAGGAGAAGGCAGAGAAGGAAGAGTCGGAAAAGGAGCAAGTGGAGAAGGAGCAGGCAGAGAAGGAGGAAGCGAAGAAGGAGAAGGGCAAGGAAGAAGGACAAGGGCAAGGAAGAAGAAGAAGGGCAAGGGAAAGCGCCTCCTTTCGGAAACCTAACTAGTCCTCTCAAAAAAGCATCTGCATATATAGAAGCAGGGCTCTGGCGCAGTGTTTGACGATTGGGTTAGTAGGCTTGGGCTAGTTTAGAGACGAGAATGACATTTCCTTGGGGAACAGGGCGCTCAATCATGCAAAATTCACCTACTATACTTATGCAATCGGCACAAAGAAATGACGATTGAGTGAACAAGAGTCGGATACTTGTAGTCTAGACAGAAACTGAGAGTTTTGTCGTCTATTTTTATCAGTACTAAGACTTCTTTCAGCCTGCTTCTGTCATATAGTACATACGCTGTAAGGCAGATTCAAAGGCGGCACATTGCCCACCGATTGTGATAGAAATTTTCGAGTAGCACGCTAGCATGACATATACATGATACTACCGCAATCTCCGTGGCGTTCGCATTCCAATAGTTCGAAAGGACATGACGGCATGTATTTCGCGGTCTTTCGACTCCTGACCAAAACAAATAAGGACTAGTCTCATGTGCTGCAGCAATCTGTAAGCTTTCTACGCAGCTTACAATCTCTGTATGAGATCTTTGACTAATTGTAGATCAACCTGGATGTCGAAAAGCTGATGAGTATGTTAGGTGGTACTGAACGGCTGCAATCTGTATAACTCTGGCTATATCTCATCATCTGTAAGGTTCATCATCATGACGATGGTGCTAGCAAGCAATGGTTGTCAGTCATGCTCTACGGTCCTCTGACCAGTATCCGTCATGCCGTAAGGACCAACAAACTCAATTCACAACCATATAAGGGACGATTCTCTTGCCTTTCGCCAGTTAGGAGGTTCAGGATGACTCTCACGATGACAGCAGAAGATTACGATCAAGCATTCATGGCCGTACAACTTCGCAACTTCTTGAAATATAAGGGCCACCGCCCCAATCCAAATGAGTACGATTCGAAAGATCTCATGATACAGAAGGCCATGCGTCTAAACTTCCCCGAAAGCGAATGCAATGTGTGGCTGGCCAATAACCCTTATGTGAAGCCTAAACCTAAGAGCAAAGGCACAGGCAAGAAACGCAAGGGCAAACCCAAAGTCAAAAGGAAGGCCAAGGCTAAGATCGACACCGACGAGGACAACGACGATGTTGGCGACAACAATGATGGCGACGGTAATAACGGAGACGACATGGACGACAATGGCAACATCGAAAGCGGCGGCCATGCTGACAGCGGGAACAATAGCGACGATGGCAGCGACGTCGACCTCGCCATGAACAGTGATATCGACAATGACGAAGATGGACACAACTTGGATTTTGGTTCCTATGAGTTCGATATCCTCTCCAACCAAGGCGTGGGAGAACGCGAAGGCGAAGGTGGCGAAGTCAATGCTACCGCAAGCACAAATATTCAGCAACAAGCAGATATCACAAGCCCACCAAAGCAACCTCTACCAGAGAATCTCAAAGCGGCGATCACAGATGCAGTCAAGAAATGTGAGGAACGTGAGCAAGACCTCACTGCAAATGGTTTTCCTGAAGGGAGGTTAGAATTCTACCATGATCCAATCCGCAGAGAGTTGAGAATTTTGCAGCAAGAGGCCATCGCCATCAACATAAAGGAATACATGTTCTTCAGATACGGGAAAATAACGGATGAGGAGGGAAATGACTTGCCTGGGACGCTGTTCTAGTATCGTGGAATGCTGAGAGGCGCTTACTTGGCGCTTTGATGCAGTACAAAGGTATATGATGACGACATCTAATTACGGCTGAATACCATTGGGTGGAATGAAGGAAGTGGTTTTGGATCCCGCAAAACTCTGCTACCTAGGTAGTATCTATTGGTACTTCTTCTCAATCACCGTCTGCGCATCATAACCTGCATCTTCATATCTTAAATTTCTAATTCATGAAAGCCTCAAAATTACTCCCGCCATCAAAATTGAACATGTCCGGCATTGTGAGATCCCAATCACCCGTGAAATCGGCAGGTATTTGCAAGTCGAATTCACCACCTGTATCTTCGCTCCCTAGATCTGCTAGCCTTTCCAGCACTCGTACGCACCACTCCACCGCATTTTCGGCAGCTTGGCCCATCAAATTCTGCATCTCAGTGCGTCCCAGCTTTTGCCTGACGGCACCGATTTGAGCTACGAGTGTCCTGAGGAGTAGATATCCTTTTATACCCGTCTCTCCGGCTTCGATGCACCGCAGATAGAAGTTTGCGGCGTCTTCGGGTATAGATAGCAAATCTGGACGCGGCACGCTATCTTCCTCTTGTAGTTGCACGCGGAGCTCGACTGCTAAGAAGGTCGAGGCGTGAAATGTGAATGCGCGGAAGAAGCCTGCTCCGCAACGACAAAGGCGGGCGAAATCTGTTTCATTCGAGGCATCGCTAGAGTAGGCTAGACTCCAGAGCTTGAGGGAAGTGTCAAAGACGGCTTTGCGTGAGAAAGCGTAGATGGCTTCGTGCAACGAGGAATTAAAGTAGGGGATGTGCAAGGAGGAGATGTAGCGTTGCATCATGAACTCGATGGCCGTCGTAGCGAATGGATGGGATAATGTCGCATTCATGTCCTGCAGATCCCGGCGCAGAGTCTTGTATGACGCTCGCAAGGCGGTGTCAGTGCGGAGCGTCTCCTCAAATGTGCCACTTGTCCCGACATCATTTAGAAACTTGACCACGGTGAGGCGCATTGGCAAAGTTTTACGGAGGGCTATGGCGCCCGATATTGCGGTAAAGACGTGGTCTGGCTGGCGATTCGGTTCGTTCGCCATGAGCTCGTGATCCTCAAAATTGCCAGGTAGTTCGGTGTTGAAGTCCTCGAATGAAATGAGACAGGGGCCACCAGATATTAAGCTGAACTGTACATTGAGCTCTAGTATTGTATTCCATATTCGGCGGCGCATCTCTGCGCTGCAAACACTCATTTTTGGCAAGTATACAGGATCTTTGTGCAGACCAATATACACTGCCTCTCGAAGCAATGCTCCTGCGGATATCCAGACAAGTTCAGACCCAACATCAGCATACTCGCGAGCAAGTAGCAGTAAGATGCTGGTCTGAAGGTGCTGGATACCCAGTTTCGACTTGAAAGAAGGCGAGGAGAGCCAGGTCTGAGCTTCATAAATCCAACGTGTTACTTCAGGTCGCATTGAGCAATTCTCGTCGTAAAATATCGCACCAATGGCCAGAACGAGCTTCATCTGCACCATGAAGCCGGTCTTAGGTTCGGTGTCGCTTGTCCATAAGGCCTCGTAGTCTTTTCGGAACGTGGGCACATGTAAAATGCGATAGAGGGTTTCGATAGTCCGGAGGTAATTCTCAATAAGCTCATCGCAGACACCCTTCGTCGGCAGATCGTTTGTTGGAAGCGTTGGCCAGTCGGGCGAGCGTGCAGCTTTGATCGTTCGTGCTAGCATCTTGGCACGGTGAAGGGCTGGCAGCATGTTTGATGTGCCACTTTTCAGGTGTGGTTCAAGTATTTCGATCACGTCGCGGAATACTACAAAGCCATTCATCCAATGGCTCTGACCAAACACCCTGTTCTTATGCGAGATGCCTCTGGGGATCGTGTACGCACTACCCAGGTTTCGGGTATCCTTAAGTACGTCGATGGGTCCAGAGAGGCCACTCGTGACGTGAAAAGAAGTTGTGGGCGCTGGGCTAGGCGCCACTAATGGTGCAATGGAATGTCTGAAGCTATTGGTTCGAGCAAGCTGCTCCTCTAGATCCGTGATCATGTTTTTCAAATAATCGAGTTCGACCGAAGTGGTGGAAGCAGGAGTAATTGGTAGTGTAGGCCTGTTCCTGTGGGCCTGTGCCATAGCATCTTGTTGGAGTTGCTGAGGTAGACTTGGCGTTGTACGAGCATCTACGTTTGAGCTTCCTGGTCGCGCATGGAGTGCTGGCGATCTTTGTGTCTGCGCCGCCTGCTGTCGATCGATTTCATAGTCACAAGCTGAGTTGCGAGATCGCACACAATTGCTGCATGGCGACTCACGATTGCACTTGATCTTTCGTTTCCGACAAAGTGTGCATGAACTATATGCTGCCAGTCAGCATTAATCCCGCGCACTTTAGACATGAACTGAGCAACTTCATATTGCGATAATAAATAAGCAAAAGGGGTGTACAGGCTTTTTCGTCCAGAGAAACAGTACAGTAAAGCGACATGAAGAATGAAGCGCGGGTCACACTTCGGAGGGCGAATGATGGTGGGACGTACATGGTGACTCTCTTGCGCTTCCTGGGTGGCTCAGTCATATCGTTGGACATTTGGGAGAGGAGATGAAAGTGAAATTTGAGGAAGTATAGATCGATGATGGGGAAGCCAGCGATATGACGGGGACGGGGGCGGAGATGAGGCCGACGCTAGGAGGTGCACACCAATAGTAGTGTTCGCTGTTCGGCCTGGAAACACCTACCTAATCTAGTGCTACACTACCTCCGAGTTTCCGTCTCTTGAATCTGACACACGATGTTGAGAAAGCGTCATAATGACTGCTGCTATCGCTCCACATCTATCAAGAGATGAGTGGTACTGCTGGTCATACAGATATTGCGGTGCGCAGGTTTGAAGGGTGGCCTGAATACCTAGAGAACGAGGAAGCACTTGCCCCTCAACAATGTTCCTATCAGCCTCACATCCACATGATAATGTTAAGCGTAGAAACAGCACAGAATGTCATGGACACCGTCAGAGTAGCAGTATGATGACCCGCACATCGCAGCTAGAGGAGTAGCATACAAACCGTACGACAAGCGTTCGGGTGAGCCGAAGGCCTAGCGTGTCGGTCTCGTTATCGCCGACCGAACATAAACACCTTCTCCGATGACAACATACCACGCCTATTTGCTGTATATAGTCGTATACAAGATGGAGTTTTATCTCATCATCAGCTTGTCTACTATTGTCGCATCTCAGCACCTAGGCATCATCCCAGAAAGTCATACACTCTACTCAAGCTTTTGTGTTGCAGCATCAAGTCCGATTACCCACTATGACTTCTCCAGCAAGAACCGACTCATCATCTTCTCTTTCCAAACACTCCGCCGAAGACACAGAGAAATCCGCTCAAGCTCTGTCTGACCACAAAGACGACGGGAGCGCTTTCGGTCCCGCCCCCGATGGTGGCACAATAGCGTGGCTCAATGCGTTCGGTGGCTTCTGCATTTTCTTCGGCTGCCTAGGCTTCACGTCCTGCTTTGGCGTACTTCAAGAGTACTACGGCACGCATCAACTCAAGAACTACAGTGCCAGTGATATCGCATGGATTGGCAGTTTGAGTAATTTCATCCAGTTCAGTGGAGGTGCTATTGGTGGATGTATGTTTGATCGGTTCGGAATCAACGTAAGTCAATATCGTGTACAATGAGATTTATTACACGGCTGACAGCAATGGTCACAGATTCTGCGATTCTCTGCAATTCTTTACATCTTCGGCTTGATGATGACTAGCCTGTGCACGGAAGTAAGTCTTTATTACGTCCAAGTACGAGGCAAGGCTAACATCTTACCTAGTACTATCAATTCATGCTCGCTCAAAGCCTCGTCATGGGTTCCGCAGTCGCATGCCTGCAATTTCCCGCATTCGCCATCGTCGCTCAATATTTCGACAAGAAGCGCGCAGCAGCAATGGGCATCACAGCATCCGGATCGTCCATCGGCGGTATCATCTTCCCCCTCATCCTATCTAAACTCCTGAACGGCTCGTCCATCGGCTTTGGGTGGTCGATTCGCATCATCGGGTTCATCATTCTACCCTTCTTCCTTCTCGCAATCATGATCCTGAAGCCACGCGTACCCCCGAGGAAGGCGAACATATTCATCGGCGCAGCATGGAAAGATATCAAGTACTGCCTCTTGATCGCAGGTATGTTCTTCATGATGATGGGCATGTGGACGCCAATCTTCTATATGCCATTGTACGCTGTTTCAAAGGGTATGGGCGTCACTCTGGCTGGCAACTTGCTCGCGATCATCAACGCTACTTCTACTTTCGGCCGCATCATTCCTGGTATACTGGCCGACAAATTCGGAAAACTGAATCTGTTCGGTTTCGCTGGTATAGCTACCGGTATCATGGTGTTCTGCTTCGACGAGCCAAAGACGAACGTTGGCCTCATTGTTTACGTCATCTTCTTTGGATTTACGTCTGGGACGATCATATCTTCTGCATCGGCCGCCATCTCCTTGTGTACCAAAGATCCTCGAAATCTTGGGACGTACATGGGTATGGGTATGGGACTGGCAGCTTTCGCGACGCTTGCTGGTCCACCAATCAGTGGTGCGCTGCTGGAAAGATATGGTGGCTTCTCTCAGGTGGCGATCTTTGGCGGCACGGTCAGTGTCATCGGTGGTCTCATTGTCTTGTCGAGTAAGCTGGTCACGCCTGAGGGCATCATGGGAAAGGTGTAAAAGCCAGTGTCTGTTCCAGACATACTGAGTTGCTTTGAGAAGTTTGTAAAACCATTTGAGCTTAGTTTCGATTCCCTTTCTTGTACTAAGGTAGAACTGGCGTTACGGACAATACATGTTCTTTGAAATATGTGAGCATATGCAACAAAGGTATATTTTTGCGCGTAGTCTAAGGGATCTGTATCTACACGGACACCAGGCAGCAGCAAAATTTGTGCGCGCTCTGCACATACGCGGCATAAGCTAATAGTCACTAGATATATGCTTGTTACAAATACAGTAAAGGCTGGATATATACGTAGCTTTAAGACATGCGACTTAGGCTCACAGAGATCTTTGAGTATATACACGCTATCTTTTCACCTCATCTCCTTGTTGGAATACGTCGTTTCAAAAAAAAACTCCCAGCTTCCGTCACCTCGAGCGATCCAAGAAGATCCTCTTACGCTTCTACTATTCTCAAATAAACACTCACCCGTCCGATCCTCCCACTATACATACAATTTACCCCAACTTCACATCATCAATCAAATCAACAACAAGTTGGCGCGGTCAGGTGGGACACCAGACCAGACTTAAGAAGCGTAGGACTTCAAGCCTTATAAGTCTTCTTCTTCTCGACATGCGAAGGGTGATTACAAAAGTCGGTGGGCGAGGGTTCGATCCTCGTTTGGGTAGTCAAAAATCGCGGGTGGTCCGGGGGTATGTATTTTGCGCTTTTATTGCGCTTGGGCTGCAATCACATGTAAGTGTGAAGTTGTTGGCAAGCAGAGAAAGCGAGAATGGTAATACTTGTGGTATTGCATTACAAACAACGCATTTGTTGGTTGGCTTTGCACCGAGTGCGAAATGGGAAATAACGATAACTAGGAATGCATTCTGATTGGTAGTTCTTGATTGATGTATGTACCAAGGGAGGGAAACTACAGAAGAGAGGGCTCAGGGTTTCTGATCTGAGCGCTGCTCGGACGCTGCGATCAGTGCGCTCGTTCGCGTGACTGAGATCATTGCGCCTGATGGCGTGGCTGAGATATTGTCGATACTGATGATCCGATAGCATTCTTTTTGTCGCAGTTGTGTTAGATTGAATATGTTCAATTTCTTTGCATTAAAAAGACGAGATATCTATGATAGGTTAAATGCCTCAGAGATATAACGTTAGTAAGGTGAAGTGTAATTTTAAGTACGTTCAGGATATACAGGATACGTGAAGAGTAGGACTGAAATCGAGGATGGAGGTGTGCTACGGAGGTTGAGGTGTGTGCATGAAGATGTTTATTGTTGGGTGTGAATAGCGAATGCAGGATTGTTTTACGGGTTTCTTGCTGTAGAGTGTTAACGACGAGGGAGATTGTCACGAGGGTATCTAGAAAGCTGGAGGTATACGCAGTATCACTACGATTCGATTGCGACGGCAGGACTTTTTGAATACATTCAGGATACAGGATGGGCTGTGTATTGTCAACAGTGAGTAGGAGACTTTTCTCGCAGATGCCGAAGGTCGAGCCAAGGGCAAAGGTAAGGCAGAAGCTGAAGTCGAGCAGCAGCCTATCGAAGATGCATATGATTCCATCTAGAGTGCCAAAGCATGGAATGCTGCTGACGAGAAACCCGTCAAAGAACAAGGTACATATTGTGAGCCAGGTCTGATCACTGCTTGCGCCATGCAAAACGACACGACCGACGACCTTTCCCTCAAGATGCGCACCCTGGCTGAGGCTTGCTCAGAGAAGCTAAATCTTAAAGCCGAGATCAACGCTGTCATTGCTATGATTAAGCCTGACTATGATCCACCCAAACATCAGACGTCTGATACCATCAACACCACCATCAAAGACAAGACCGGCGTTCTGAAAGACTTGCTAGCCCACTATATTCGTAAGGAACACGACAGCACATATCCAGGCATCAAGGACCGACGCATTAAGCAGCTCGATGGCTCAGCCGCTCAGAATATCCCTCAGTTAGCACAGTTCCCAGAGTCCTCGCACTCGTCTGAGGTCCTCAAATTCATTGCTACCACCATACAGCAGCAAAATCTGTGCCTGCTCTGTACCTTCGACTGCAGCTAACGGTCTTCCAACGTGTACTCATTGTAACTTTATATAGGCGCTTGAACGTATACGCAGGTACAAGATTACTTTTCTGACGCTTTCAAGGTCTTTGAATATATACACAGGCTACCTCTTTATCTCTTCTCATTGGGAAAAGGCGGGTGGGAATTTTGCTGGCGCTTGGGGCTGCGTTTATTACAGATAAATCAGAGGACTACACGCAGTTGCATGAACTTGTTATTACTATAAATGAGATACATGCCGACATCAAGAAGAGCATCGCAAAGCTCGTCAAGCAGGCCTTGCGCAAGCTCCTACAGAAGGCCACAGTCATCGTCACCGCATCATCCATCGCCACAAAATCCGAATTCACGTTTTCCAGACACATGTATGCCTTCTCGTGGATGAGCTCCATCGTTTCAATGATGTTGATGCTATCGAGATTTTCTCACTCTACTGGAATGTGTCGATACGTTTCATGATCGGAGACTCTAACCAGCTTCCGCATATGACGTTTGGTCCAGATGAGTTGAATCCGTTCCAGAAGCAGGCCCAACTCCCCGCATTCAATCGCTTCTAGGCCACCGGTATTCCGATGTTCTTCCTTCCGTACACTGTGCGCTTCGCCAATCCAGAGCTGCTAAAGATCTGTGCCCTAGTGAATGAGATTCAAGCCTTGCCATCGGTTGATGGCGCGTATGACGAGGCCACGACGGAGGAGTACCCCACTGTTGCGGCGGCGTTCTAGGGCATCAATGATCCTGTCATTGTCATCAACGCTGCAGACTTGGTTGTCGGTGGCCTGAAGATCAAGTATTGCTTGCAGACGGCTCATGTCGCCATAAGGACTCTGCTGCAGGCCTGTGCTCGTATTGATGGATCGCACATCGTGGCAGTCGCTCCATATCAGGTACAAGAGTTTTTAATTCTCAGCATGCGTGCCGGTCCCTTGACTCGAACTGATTCGTCCAGGTAACGCAGTTCGACTTGGGAATCCCGACAGCTGAATGCCTTCGCGGCCGCTGTTTGCGACAGTATGAATGCAATGAAGGACTGAGATACTCTAGGATACATTGTGAGAGTCCATACAGCAATTTTAAAGGTGTTGAAGTTATACAGGCTTACATATCGTATGATGTGTTTTTGGGACATTCGAAGGGTCTTGGAGGACGAAGAGTGGTAGAGAGGAGTTCGGGAAACCCAGGACGCCATTTTCGGTTGCGCTAATCAGTTCGACTCGCTCTCATGTTGTCTGCGGTCACGCCCTTACAAGCGGCCGCCTCTGGTTCCAGCGCGAAAGGGATTTGCTTGCTGGCTATGTTCCAATGGTTGGTATGTCGTGAAGGGCCAATGAGCTGATGACGTCCGGATGCACGTGACTGGCCATTGTGCGGAGCTACAGGTGCGAGAATGCCAATCGCGTCACTAGTACGACTCGTTGTACTTGGTAGAGAGCACCTACCTAAATAATCGCCCTCAGGCAGTATCAACCACCGACATCTGTCAACCTCATTATGTTTTTGATATCATATACTCAGAAGCGCCCGAAAAAGAAGCGTGGGATGCCCGTCAAGCACAAGCGCAAGCGACAGTAGGCTATCTACAGAAATCTTCTGGCATACATGATTCTAATACTGTAACTTTCGCAGACCCATAGATGGGAATGGAACTACCCGCAAAAGACTGCGCGATCTTTTCCGCACCGAGAGCGAATGGCTCGAGGAATACGAGCAGCGGAAGGTGTGGAGAGCGAGGCATGTTTGATCAGACAGAAACAGTTCAACACGCTAACCCAGATCAGAAAATTGCTCTTACGAGAGTTCCGAATTGCTGATGCGAAGGCGGAGTGCCTGGACCTAGCGACAGAGTTCCACGCCGCCGTACCGCGTGAAGGGCGAGTCATGGTGTACTCCTACCTGTACCAGTCCCGCCCTCAATTCTCCGAGCAACTATACAGAAAGATACCTGAGCTTCACTGCGGTGATGTAGACCTTTCATACATGCCACATTGGCAGAGGAAAGGCGCTGTTGGCCTGGAGTTTTCCTGAGAGTACACCGAGTTCCTCTACGAGACCATGGAGTTCCGTCTACGCGTCGAGACCATCTCGTCTCTGCTTGATCGTGATCCTTTTGGCAGCGGCATAGTTCCTTCTGACTTCATTCGGTCCTGCACGGTTCTATTCAGAATTGCCTACGACTCCAGTGATTCAGTGAAGGACGAGCAGACCAGGATCAAGGGACAGACCCGCGCTTTGAGAAAATTAAAGCAACGTTCGGGCACCATTACCTTTGAGATTGAGCTCAATATAGAGGCCGCTTTGGCCGAGCAGCTGGCCTGTATTTTCCTTCAACTTGCCTTTCTTGCGCTGTTCGTTTTCGAATTGAAGGACATAGCCTTTAATTGCAACATAACGATAGTCTCCGATACGACTGTTCCGGATCCTTATCAGATGAGCATAGACGTTTCTTCTTTGTCGGACGTGCCAAAAGAAGAACTGGTCAAGAAATTATGCGATTGGTACACAGCCAGTAGTAAGTCAGGACGAAATTGCGACTGTGAAGAAATCCAAATCACTGATATCTCGAAAGCCAGGTTGAGTGAGGAGGACTCAGATAACCTTGATATGGACCTGGCCGACTCGGTGGCGCCTGATTGGGAGTGGGTGTATCTGCGTCAATTTCTGGCCTTGGAGAATGACACGGACTATCCGGTACTGAAGCGCATCTTGACGATGATCGCTTGACATGTCGGGACATATTGAAGGCGACCTAGCGACTGGGGGCATTGGCAGAAGTACCTAGACGTCAGAGACAAGTGGTTCAAAATGGGATTTAGCATGAAGTCATTGCTTACTTGGCTTCGAACGGCTACTGTTCCTTGAAAGAGATGCAGAAGACTTGAGAGCCTACGATGGAATAGGTGAGATTATAATACAATCATACCCATCCTTCCTTCTATGATTTGGCGCGTCACTATTTTCTCTCCTTGGTCCGTCCGAACAGACACGCGTCGCCCTCCACACATTCTATCGATTTGCCAACTCGGGTCCTTACACAGCCACGCCGATGCAGCCGAGCCATCAAACACGAACGCCCGGCCCACCTTCGGGATTTAGGATCTCATCCTTCCGCCGACGGAACGGACTGGGTGCCTTAGAAGTCAGCCTGAAAGACTTGGTAAGAACGTCTCTTTCATAAATACACAACCACCAGCATAGTTATTAAGTGATGATATGATCAAAGTGAAGATATTAACAATGATTGTCCGCACCGATAATATATAATCTAGCATCTAATATATTTGCATTTCAATCTTCATGTCTGTGTACACAAGAAAAATGGCGAACGGCCGGCCCATATACAAAAATGCCCTCCGTCATCGCCAACGCCAATGCCAAAAGGAAAACAAAGAAGCGGTAGTAGTTTGAAGTTCGTATCATGAGTAGTCCAGAGATGTGAGTAATGGCGCGGGGTTCGCGGCTACAGGTACTCGATTGTGGATGAGGAAAAACGCCGTCATATGCTGATGTGGATGATGCTTCACGCCCAAACGCCCAGTCCATATATACAAGAGTCATGCAAGTTGAAGAAGACAAAAGGAAATACAAGTCTCAAAATACTCAGCACATCACCATCCCCAGCGCTAGGATGACGGTGACGGCCGTGGAGTAGATGAAGTTGTGCGATCCAGCGAGGATGGAAGTAGCGGCACTGCTCTTCTTGCTCTGGGTTGGATCGGGCTTGAGGACAAGGTTGACACCGAGTTTGGAACCAATGTTCGCGACGACGGCCTGCGAGTCGCGCACTTGCACAGACATCTTGCCAGATCCGTCGAGAGTGAACTTGTTCTCGCTGGCGTCGACAAGGGTAGAGTTTCCGGTGACGTCGTCGTAGCTCATGCCGTTCCAGGTCACTTCGGACTGCGACTCGGCGCCGGGTGCAGTGAGATAAGAGAGATAGACGTCCTTGTTTGCGTTGGCAGATCCGAGGTTCAGGTTGAAGGTGAAGGATCCCGGGGTCATGGAGCTGTTGGCCTCCTTGGAGTTGATCATGACGACAGCCTGGAGCTTGTCGTTGGCGTAGGTGGTGTACATCCGGATGCGACCCTTGTATGCTGACTCGGGGTTGGTCTTGAGGGCAGAGACCTGCGTGGTGCCGTTGCCGTTGCCGATGAGCTGGGCGACAGCGGCGTGTGCGTAGTACTGCGGACGGACGAACGAGGTGTCGCGGCCATACATGGGAATGGGTTGCCATGCGGAGGCGTTGGAATTGTCGGTCATGTGCATCTGCACGGAAGAGATACCAAGGGAGGCGGCATACAGGAAGAAGTTCAGGGTCCACAGGGAGGCACCGAATGTGTCACTGACGCCAGACATTCCGATGGGGCCGACGGAGCTCATCTCTCGCAGGACGTAGGGCAGGCCGGTCTTGAGGGCGACTTGGACCTGCTTGGCCCAGTAGGTGAACTGCGTGTCAGTCTGGTCCATGTCCATCAGATCGTCCTGGGTGATGGGTGTGGGGGTCACTCCGATGACTGGAAGAGTTAGCGT
Source organism: Parastagonospora avenae f. sp. tritici 18332-5 (assembly GCA_022559985.1). Lineage (NCBI taxonomy): Eukaryota > Fungi > Ascomycota > Dothideomycetes > Pleosporales > Phaeosphaeriaceae > Parastagonospora > Parastagonospora avenae. The sequence goes on from JAFJTR010000164.1 coordinate 22,698, forward strand.
TGGTTAATTTGATGGATGAAAGGGACATACAGTAAAAGTAGTCGTGCTGGTTCCACGTGGTCATGTAGTTGTCGCCATTGCGGCCCTCCATGATGCCATCGTCTACGAGCTGCGAGATCTCGAAGGTCGTGCCAATGGTCGATGCGGTCGCCGGGGGCTCGAAGAAGGCGCAGGGCAGATTGGCGGGCTTGAGGACGCGCTCGCAGATGACTTCGCAACGGTCAAGCCACTGCTGGGTGTAGACCTTGCCGGACCAGCCAGCACTCCTGAAGGCATTTTGAAGCCACAGGTCTGGCTCGTTGCCGACCTCAAACGAGTACAGCTTGGTGTTTTTGAGGTTGTCGACGGCTCCCTGCGCAATGGCGACAATATGGTCCGCCCAGTCGTCGTCCATGTAGGCCATGTTCAGGCCAAAGGTGACGGGCGTGTCCTTGGGCAGGCGGTCAAGCGCGTTGACATAGCCCGGGCCGATGATCATCGAGTCGGCGGCGATGGCGCCCTGGGCTTTGGAGTTCTTGTTCGCAGTCCATCGGTGCTCCTGCTTGCTCGCGTTCCACACCATGTAGTCCTGGGTGTTTCCTCCTAACCGGATGTGCGGCGGTGCGCCCGAGTAGTCGGCCAGGTTCTGCAGCAGCTGGATGGAGAAGGCGTTGACATTGTCGCCGCCCATGAACGAGAACAGGTTGGAGGGCTCAATGCCAAAGCCCGCAAACGACGGATCGATGTAATCGGAGGAGCCAGAGGGTGCATTAGTGCCGAGGGCAATGGTCAAGCTCTGGGCGAGGGCGGTGGGCAGCGTGAGTAGAGCTGCTATGCTAGTACTGGCAGATAACGAGCGGTACATAGTCGCGGTGTGGTGTTTGGTGCACAGCTCGAGGTGCAGGTGCGCGGGTGCAGTGGCCGCGCAATGCAGTGCGACTGATGGTTAAGCTAGGATAGTTTGGATGGTTGGGATAGTTGGATGCGCGAGCAGCAGCGACAGGGGGAAAACACTACGGGCCCAGGATACAGTATCAGCGAGTGCGAGGGCGGGTCAAAGGCGGGATAAAGAAATCGGGAGTGAAAGGCAGAGGGCAGGCAAATGCTGGGGGTGTCAGTGATAGATGGCCGGCGCGCCAGGGCTATCAGGACTCAGGGCCCAAAAGGTCAACAAGTTTTGCAGCATATGCGTCACCCCGAGTGGAGCCGTCGCGCAAATGTGGAAGCTGCGGGATGTTCGGCGGGAAGTCGCGGCTCGCCCTTACCACACTTGCGACGCGCATGACATCAGGATCCGAGCCTGTCTGCGCCTGGGGCCTGCTGCTGCCATTGACAGGCGCCTGGTGCTCGACACCGTGCTATTCACTGCTGTGGGCAGTTATCGCAGCGCCGTGTGCTCCATACGCGTCAGCGAGCTGGTGTGGCTCCGCTTTGGGCCCCCGTCCGCGCTAGGAATACTGGTGGCGCCTCGGATCTGCGGACTAACGACGGAAGAGGCCAATTTAGATATACAGCTGCATATACCGTGCAGATCGAAGGAGCGCGAAGCTTGATTCTCGCAGGATTCGCAGCCGCAGACTATCGCAACATCATAATCGACGTGCATCGCGACTTGCTCGAGCTGAACGATACCGTGGCACAGCGCGTTCCTTGAGCGCGAATTTCCCGTCGTCAGCACTGGCGCCGGCCAGCTGCAACGTTTCGGAATCGGGTGCAGCCACTGGGCTTGCATTCAGCCTCAACGCCCGCGTCCCTGCTGATCCATGCGTATTGGTCCGACAAGCCGCCGTGTACAAAGGGCTTGTATATATTGCCCAGCCCTCGTCATTCGCCGCCCGCAAGCGCTGAGCGTCACAGCAGAACACGCCAGGGGGTGACTTGTGATGGTTTATGATAAACTTAGACAGGGTCTCGCTCCACCAGCTGAACGGACAAACCTTAAACGTCATACATACACAAAATGGCTGGTCCGACCGCCGTTCCTGCCTCCCACCAGCCTCGCCCTTCACGTGCCGTTACCGCCGTTTCAGCCTCAACACCTCAGAACAAAACACCAAGACGTCTTGCGCACACGTCCGCCAAGCCCTTTGCCTACTGACACCGCGCTCAGCAGGGACGTTTCTTGTTTGCACCCACCGCCAAGTCCTCCCAGCCGCCGTTTCCGTTACTAGCAACATACTATGATGCTATACGTCGACGTCCATCGCGACAGAAATTGGCATCGTCGCCTGGTGTCGCGCTGAATCAAATCTAGAGCTCTGTCTCTAGTCCGACTAACTGTCACGCCGCACGGACGTGACGCAGCAGCAGAGCCTCATACCTCACATCGCATTCTGCTAGCGCCTTGACTTCCGCATCTTCCGCCCAACAGCACCCACTGCCCATGCCATCGTGAACTCTATTTCGTACAGCTGCGTGTTGATTCAGCTTGTTCGTGAGGGTATGACGAGCTTTCCGCTCCACCTCCCAGTCTTACCGCGCCATAGTCGCTTCATGCGCTGGAACACACACCGCACTTTGTGTTGGAGCGCGTGGTGCATAGCTTCCATGTCGACTCGCGTTTGTCCCGTCTCGAGCTCCGGTGTGGTGAAGGCTGGAATTGTTGAGCCTGACGAGTAGTCGAAATGCGCGATTATTACGTCGAGCCGGATGACTAGGTGGGTAAGGTATTAATGGTGTCGAGGGTGGGGAAGAAGATGCCATCTGCGATATTGATAGGATCATGCAGTGTGCGACTGTCGAGTGCCGATTTGATACATAGGTATTGAGAGCTTTCTGTCAAGCTCTTCTGCGCTGGCACAATCTTCGCCACTGTACAAGAGAAGGTGTTTCTGGAGTAGAGCAGGGCCGCCACCTCGTCGTGCAGCTGCTTGCATGTCTGCAACAACACCAATCCTGGCACCTTGGTGATATGCGCTGGATTTATCTGTACCCCGAATTCGAGAGGCAGCAGCTCAGCATATACCTGGTTCCGGACCTCTTCTGGCAGATCCAAGAAGCTCTGTCGCCACGGATCCTGCGAGGCGCTTTTGTGCGAAACGCTTGCCCTTCGTATTTTGTATACATTTTAACCTCTGCTATTGCAGCGATACGTCTTTTTGCTAAGTCGTCCCAGGCACTGGAGAGGTTGCACCGATAGATCTGCAGGCGACTCTTAGCCGCCAGATATGATCGATAACTGAGCACCCATGGTTGTCGCTATGGTGCAGGGTTTGAGCCGTGGCATGATATATCTCCGACTTGCAACGTGTGAACCAAGCACGCGCCACCCTTCAAGTTGACAACATCGACAGCGCCAAATAGTTTTCGCATTCACGGACGCCCGGGAAAGTGAAGCCGACATCATTTGTCTGCTATCCAACGCAGGATCCGGGGGGGGGGGGGGGGGGGGGGGGGGCAAGAACCCACACGAGAACCATTAAAAAAAAAAAAAAATACCCCACCAAAAAACATCGGTTTGCGACAATCAAAAACAAAATCGCCCGG
>JAFJTR010000165.1:0-25777 GCA_022559985.1 Parastagonospora avenae f. sp. tritici 18332-5
CTATTGCCGTAGTTGCAGAGACTTACGACTTCTTGCCTGTTCACCGCCGCCTCCGCTGCGGTCCCCATACACTCAACCTCATTGGGCAGACGCTCCTTTAGGGTAAGAATCAACAAGCGTATGACAATGCACCTAAGGAGCTCAGCGAGGAGGTAAGGTTTATGAGAGAGTGGCGTAAAGATGGTCCCCTCAGCGTGCTGCTTGATGTTATTAACTACGTTAAAACACCACAGCAGCATGAGCTTTTTGTTAACTTTCAACACCGCGCTAACGCTAACTTATCCGCTAAAGATCATAAGATTCTTAAGGTTGTTAAGCCTGTCGTTACGCGTTGGAACTCATACTTTAGCTGCTTTGAGCGCGCAGTTATGCTGCAGTCTGCAGTCAGCGCTTACTGTCAACTTCATGTTACCAACACTGCTAACGCGGACGCCTACGCCGCTGCAAGCGGCAACAAAGAGCCTAACGCGCAGCGTTGGATGAGATCAGGTGGTCTTACTGCGGCTGATTGGCAGACTGTCAACGAGTATCTTGCAATGCTACGACCGCTAAAGTTAGCAACAAAGCGCCTTAAAGGTCGCGGTACTTATAAGCGATTTAGCTCACTTGCTGAGGTAATACCCGTCTTCGAGACTATCTTATCTAGTTTCGAGGAGCGCATAGAGTCCTACAGCGGCGTCAATTACAACGAACCTGGCGCGCCAGAGGACCACATTGCCATTAACCTCCGCGCTGCCTGGGCAAAGGCGAACGAGTACTTCTCTAAGCTCGATGACTCCCCCGCCTACTATGCTGCCACCTCTCTCCATCCAGCGTACAAACACTACTGCGACAATGCGTGGAAGCATAAACCAGAGTGGTTGGCAGCTGCTCAGTCGGCGTTTCAGACCCTTTAGGGCACGTACAAGGACAACCCAGCGCCGCCGCCAGCGCCAGCAGCACCACAGACGCGTGCAAACAACGACCTCAACGACGCTATCGCATCTATGATAGAGCCTCACCATGGCATTGGAGTTTCTAACGATTTGGATGAGTACACGCGCTGGAAACTTGAGCCCTAGGTCCCCTCTGTTGACAATCCAATCACTTATTGGCTCTCACGCCGCCGCAACTACCCCAATCTTACGCGCCTCGCGCTCGATGTCTTATCTATACCCGCCTCCAGTTGCGACTGTGAGCGTATGTTTAGTGAGCTTAGCGATCTTTTGCGGCCAAAAAGGAGGAAGATCTCATCACATTTGCTAGTCGCAATATAGTCAGTACGCGCTTAGTTGCGGGCTGGTTTTGGTGTTGAAGGAGAGACTGCAGCGTCTCTACTCAGCGACGAGGCAATTAACTTCATGTACAACTTAGGGGATTAGCACGATAGCGAAGCCTAATTTGTATGTAAAAAAGCGATCAGTTTAAATTAGTTTCCTAATTAGTTTAGTTCGAGCCTTGCTAGGAGACAGTTCAATCAGTTTGTTCGAAATTTTTGGCCTCCTTCTTGCAGTTCAATTCAAGCCAAGGGCTCCAAACTGACTGGACGGATTGTTGACATGTCTGTGCATACCTTCGGCAAAGTCTGAGCCATGCCCGTGTCCAAAGTGGAGGTGCAGTGGCAAGTCCGTGTCGTCATGTTATTGTCACGTAATCAGAGAAGGGCTGGTGCAAAGCCAAAGAGAGATGACTGCTGGGGCCGTATGCGCAGTTCAGTTGGCTGACATTTGGGCATGGGGGCGCGAAGTCTGCGCTAGTAACACAACATGACGGAAGATTTTCGGGTGGCTGACAATGGTCCTAGAATGCCGCAGTCGCATTTGCGTTTGTGTCCAGGTAAATCCCGTCTTCCGGCGCTAACAACGTCGCCATTCGCTCCGCCCCGTATTGTCAGCCTGCTTCTTTCACAAAGCAATGTGGTCAATACGCTCGTATGTTGACATTCTACTCGCATTTCCATTCTGATCCCAGCCTCTATATGAGTTTGCGGCCAACGTTTCAAAGCTCGTTTTTTCAATACCTCATTTCCACTCACCAACACAAACGAGTGGATACACCAGACACTCGTCTAACCCTTCCTTATGCCTCCTCGAATCCCTAATGTGGAAATAGATCGAACTCTGCATGATCTATATTCTCTAGATGGCGGCGACCCGAGCGAAGTCGCACATGTTATTGCCCTTTGTCCCCCGAACGGATCGGTATCCTCATCGTTACCCGAAAGTACGAAATACACATTCCAGTCTCCTCTGCCACCAAAACTCGACAGCGAATTTATCGCAAGAATTTGCTTAGGTAATGGTTCACAGAACCACGCCTTCGCAGCGGGCCCAATACAGCTCTATTTATTCGACATTGATGCTCCCATAACCGAGTCCCAGCATGGCGTTACAGAAAGCCCACCTGCGGCGCATACAGACGCTCAACGGACCTTTGAGTCTCTCATTCCGGCTCAGCGTCCGAATCTCTCGTTCATTCCCAACCCCACTGGGTTTAAGCCCACACCTGGAGTCAAGATCTCACCCTACCCTCCGCTTGATTTCCTCGATGAGCACCTCACCATTATCAAGCAAGACGTGCACTACGGTCTCATGTCAAAGCGCGATCTCGCGTTGTCTGGCTTACCCTCACCTCAAACTCAAGTGATTGAGTCGACCCTCTGCCCGGCAGACGTACTGCACGACGATGTAGTCGAGGCTGAAGCACGACGCATCGTCGAAGTAATACAGGATCGACCCACACCCTTTGTAGTCAAATTCCCGCAATCTTTAGCAGGTCAAGGTGTCTTAGTCGTACGGACTGAAACTATTAAGGTTCAGCGAACGAAACTTTTCGAGGTGGAGGTCACCCGCATGCTACGCCGTCTAACTCCACAAAATCAACACCTCAGACCTGTCAGTCTTCTGATCCAGCATTTCGTCGAAGGCGACACAAAAAACCAGTCCATGTTCATCACCAAATCGGGCAGAGCAGTGTTTATCTGCACTGCAGAACAATTCTTGGACGCGGACGGTCTTTACCGTGCGAGCATCATCGACTACGAGCACCAGAGTAGATATAAAAAGGAATATATCGATGTCATTAACAGAGCCGCCTCTTACTGTCATTCAAAAGGTTACTGGGGCCCTTTGGGGTGTGACGTTATGACCGATGCTGCTGGACACCAACAGATCGTCGACCTGAATGTTCGCATCACCGGGGACTATTTCATGGGACTGCTGAAGGGTCATTTTCATGAAAGGCGCGGATTCCGATATTCCTACTTGATCAACTCCTTAGCTGTCCTTGGAAACAGAGATTCGTTCGAGGAAACGTTTGAGAAAGAGTTAGTCGAGGGTCGCATGGTGATAGTAGGGTGGTCAAGAGGAAGAATGGGTAGACATGAGTACAGCATTGGCTCGGTCATCTTTGGGGGGACTGACCATGAGCATTGTCTGGAACTAGCGGATCGTATCAACGAGATTGCGCTTCCAAAGCCTCAACAAGAGCAGCCATAACCGCGGTTTATCCTCTCGCTCTCTACATACGACCTGGAACAATCTCTCGCTGTATTATTGCTGGTCTTCGTTTAGATATTACGATCGTGTTTCCTGCTTCACAGTCTCCCACATGCGTTACATTGATGCGACAATGGTCGAGCTGGTCCATGATTCTGTTACTATCTTACGACTTTATTGACAGAGGGCTGCTTGACGCTATGTACTATCATTCACACGTCGATCAGTTCAGTGTTCTTGATATATCACTACCTCTTTGAGGATGCCCGACTTGTAGGTGCAGACCCATGTTAACTTCCTGCAACACGGACGAACACCTCACTAGGCAGCGGAAAATTTCGTGGCCGCCCTGCACCTACAGTATAAGCTGATAGTTATTAGAAGTAAACTTATCATAAGTTTTTAGAGAGGCTTGGATGTATTCGCAGCTTTAAGATACTGCCGGGTCACAAGTATCGTCAAGAGCTCAGCTACGCGATGAGGCGCACTGATCTCGGTCACGCGGTCAGACGCGCTGATCGCGGCGCCCGAGCAGCGCTCAGACCAGAACCCCTGAGCCCATCTCTTCTGTAGTTCTCCTCCGTATCAATCAAGTCAACATCACCGTACAGAATGCATTCATAGTTATCGTTATTTCCTTTCACTAGTGAGCCTCCCAACAATAAGCTACCTTTTTGCCTCCTCTCGTTAGAAAAGGCAGGCACGAATTTTGCCGGCGCCTGGTGACCCAAACTGGCTGTGATCGACCACTTTTCTTTCGGAAAACAAGTCGATCACCCATTGAATACTCCGTCAATGCGTCTTGTAAGGCAAGCCTTTACAGTGGTATGGCACCGAAGTTTTTGACACTTAAATCATGAGATTGAATCGCACTCAGCTACAGCACCTTCACGGGTTCATTGTCTTCTTTCTTGTACAATAATTTCCAGCTCATGCATCCCGAATCTTCTGTACATAACGAAATCGAGCATCCACTCTCCGAACATTGACAGCTTGTGAAGCATTGCTGACATTCCGCCATAATAAAACCAGTCCGATCTTCCGATCCAATTCCTCCAAAACAGATTTACCTCTGGCCGAAGCGCATTGTCTACCAACTTGTCCGCAAAAACTTCCGTCGGCATCGGGTTAGACGATTTCTTTTGTGAGAATCCTAACCTAGCTTCATACAAATGCTTCACGCAAAGGTACAAGCTGGATTGAGGTAACTTGGATGATGAGGCGGCACCTATGTTGCTTTTGACCGTACCAGCCATGACGACCTGCACACGAACACCGAACGGTCGAAGTTCGGTGCGAAGAGTGCGCGAATACGAAGCTAACGCAGCTTTGCTACTCGCGTACACAGAACCGAAGACATACGGAATGAGCGACGAAATTGAGGCCACGTTGATAATCAGGCCTTGGGCGGGGATGAGTAGGTCTACGAAAGCGGAGACCATTGCCATCACTCCGAAGACATTGATTTCGTAGACATCCCGGGCATCATCGAGATCTACATCTGTAGCCGGCATAGTGAGTCCACGCCCACTGAATTCTTTTTATTAGCATGCACGTTAAAGCAAGAGCTCGAGACGCACGCGTTGTTGATGAGAATGTCTAGTTTGCCACCAGCAAGGTTCCCAACCAATTCTCGACAAGTTTTGATGCTTGCGGCATCTGTTACGTCAAGTGCAACAGCGTCCATCCCTTGTTTGCGAAACTCCTCCAGTAACTCTGGTCTTCGAGCCGTTGCTATTACACGGTATCCGCGCTGGTGAAACTCTTTGGCTACTGCATAGCCAATGCCACCTGGACTACACCTGCTCATCTTAGCCATGCACAAAGGGGGTGTTCAGCCTCAAACTCGACTCACCCTGTCACGAGGACACTCTTTTGTGCAAATGGTCTGGTCATCGTGGGCTTTGGTAGAATGGAGACGTCGGGGACAAAACGCAAAAGTAACCCACAAATGATGAGGCGCGAACGTTCTAGCTGCCCTATGTGTACCTACCCATAGTCTCCTGAAAGGATGCTCTCGCTCCAACATTGTCTGGAATTTCCCGATTCGTATAAATGTCATCCTCAACCCAGGTGGGATCCGAATTTCCTGTGCCACATGGGTGCAGCTGACGCCCGCCTGTCAGCCAAACGCCCTACTCCGGTCATGAAAACACCACTGACGTCATTAAAGGATTACGTAATGTGAGCGCAGGCGCAGCTGCACACCAAAGGGCGTTAGCTCTTTCTTGTCCAAACACGGCCCCCAAGACTGCGGTAGACCTGACTTGCTGGACGACTTTCTACCAGACCCCAAATCAGGAGTACGGATTCTCGATGTTGACTTGACGACCTCTACTCCCATAAAAATGCCAGCTTCAAACAAAACTCACCTTGAACCTATCAACTTCGATCAAGATAATACGCCCAACCCACAAGCTACTTTCCCACTGTTCCCACTGCTGCCGAAGGAATTACGTTTCAAAATATGGCGACATGCTCTGGGGCGAAATCGAATGATCCAACCAGATCAAGGCCCGAGACGAAATCATGCTTTTACGTTTTCCCTATGATGGAGGACAGCCTCCCAACGCAGATACCTTGGCGCTCATAAGGAACGACCAACCAAGATTCTCCACTCTCGTCTGTGGACACCAGGTTCTAAGTAAGCTCTTGCGGGTGAACAGAGAGTCCAGAGACGAGACCCTTCGGTTCTTTCGAGTTCACATTCCTTGCACATTTGTGGACGAGAAGGAAGAAGAGCAAGGGAGCGGCACGTTGTACTTCAATCCGGAATTTGACTTTCTGCAGATCACGCCCTCAATCTCAATTGAAGATACCCTGTTCGACTTCCTCTACCGCATCAAGACGAAGTGGGACCCACACCATATTGGAGTTCTCAAAATTGCCATTGACTTTGGAGGGCTGTTGACCGACGAGTTAGACGTCATGGACCCCTCAAACTACGCATCAGACGTTCGATCGAGCGTCGAGAAAGTTTTGGTAGGCCTCCGCGAAGTTTTCCTCGTCTCGACGGTGAGGTTTGGCCGTCAGCTGTTCAGTTGGAAGAGCAACCTTGGATACCAAGATTATCTTTATAGTCGCTCCTTTCCCATTCACGCTTGCTCGCCTACCTTCAAACGTTACAAACGGGATCCACGCGCCGTCGGAAACGATCTGAAAAAGACAGTCATTGGCACCGGTGACAACAAGGAAGCTGTTCACAAATGGCTGCAAATACTTTCAAAGTTTCGCGTCTCTGCTCCGGAGATTGAGTATAGGTTTCTTTTGAGATACGATTCAGTTTTGGACTCTGGTAGAATTGTCGACCGACGAGGAGCCGAGCAGTGTATACAAAAGGAGACCGAAGAATGGGAGAAAAGGTCGAATGGTCGATACCGCGATGATGTTCCAGAACAGCTGGTGAGACCGGCGTTTGGTTTCTGGCTCTTCCCTCTAGACGCACTTGACAGTCCCGTCGTAGACCAACCTTCGGTGCTTCACATGCTAGACTTGTCGAGCTATGTACCTGAGCTCGGGTGTATTGAGTTGTAGACAGTTGCAAATATGGTTGAGAAAAGCTTTTCGAGTCTAAATAGTTACATGAACATGATGATGAGATACCCACATGTAATGCTACGGTTGTTACTAGACGTTAGTCCGTCACAGACTGCAAGTTCTCTAAGAAGTACATTTCCAGCGACACAGGCCTCATGACTGGCGAAGAAGGACAACAATTAGACTCAGTCCTAGTAAAAGGGTCTCGAAGCGGGTAGCGGTGAAGGCCTCGGGAGATGCGGGCTACAAGATCTTGGGAAGAACGATGACGAGACACAGCACCAATAATTATCATGAGAGCGAAAGGTGTGCATGAGACTTTAGAACTTTAGAAAGATGTGTATGGCGTGGTGTAGAGTTCTTGGGATCAGTTAAGAGTACCTTTGATGATGATAATCAATTGGCTTCCTCAAAACTACTCCCGTCTGCCAAACAGTGCTAATAGTTCCTCTTCATCTTGAACTGCTCGGTACCCTTCCGCTTTGCTCGAATCGTCTACTCTAGCAATCAGATTTGCTAGTTTGACTACATCGATCTTCGATCTTGGCACCACGTGCCCGTCCCGGTAATTCATTGTTTCCGTCTTCTCCTTCGCGCACATGCTCTGCAACCTTTTCCCTTCATCATACCAAATGTCTTTTACACCCGATGCCTGAACAGTATAACCTGGGAATTTAAGGTCCTCCCTACCCAATGCTAATGATAGCGAAGCGATCATGTGTTCTACCTCGTCCAATTGTTCTGTGTTCCCACTAGTATTTGCGCCAATCGATACCACGAATCGAAGGTTTGGAAAGATAGAAAGACCCAAGAGGCGCAGGGAGAGCATCGCCAAAGATACCATAGCACCCTGACTGAAGCCAAGAAATGCTACCACGTCACTGGGATTCACATTTTGATCCTCCAATTCGGAAGAGATGTACTTGGCTACGCCGAGCAGTTCGGTGGCGCGCAAAGATGAGGATAGATTGGGCGCAAGCCACCGGTAGTAGTTTGGCATGTCGGCGAAGAACGGCAGTATGCCTGGGCCGGGCGCACTTGGAATAGGCGCGTCGATTCTGACGAGGTCGTATGTCGCTGCGAGTGATCTTGCGAGGGTGTGTGTTTGAATGCCAAATATATCAGAAGAGCTTCCGGAGCCGTGCAAGAGAAGCATGACAGGCTTCTTGACCTTTGTCCTGATGTTGCGCATCATGTTCAATGGAGATTTCGCTGTAGACTTGGAATGAATTTGGAGTACGCTGCAGGCTTGCACAATAAGGTTTGCCACTGCTGTGAAGATAGTCTGGTATGATCTGTATTCTTACGGCGAAACTATATGCTCAAGTGCTTTGTCGGCCACATATATGACTCTTCTTCACGTACCTACGAGACTCTTCGAGGAACAAGGTAGGTCATGCCTAGTGCGTCTAGTGGATCGCGTCTCTCATCATTAATGCTGGTAGATGTCATTCACCATTCTTGAGAGCATCAGCACGCTGGGAATGACATCATGAAACATATGCTTTGCCATGATGACTGAGCTTCTTTGGCAGCCTTAGCCGCTTTCCAGGCTATGAAGAATGTGGGAGTAGTTGTGGCGTTGTGTAAAAATGCGAGTAGACCTGGCAAGCCTTCTTGGCTGATTGGCGTACCTGCATGGCTCCGATGGGCCCAGGCTGACCATGTCCTCGTTAGCATGGGTTGTGGTCATCTTCCAAGGTTGATTAGTCCGGCCAAGAAACATCGCAGAGGAGTTCAGCAGAGTGTGATTTTAGGGCTGACAGTATGGCTGACAGTCTCCATGGCTGACATGATCAAAGCACAGTACGTGAGACTGCCTGACTGTCCGCAGCGAGAGATCCGCACGCCGTAAATAGAAACGCAGCCTCGGCACTCAGGATGGCGATTGGCTCGCTTGTTGTTATCGCAAAGCTGAAACTCGCCCCATCTTTTGCACTTACCACCCTCAAGCTAACACCAAGGCAAGCCGAGGGGCCGCCTGAAAAATACCTTTTCGTGTATGGGAGGACGCGATTGTATTGTTGTGGCTTCGGAGGATGGTAGTTAGTCACCAATGTCGTCATTCATCGCATCACCACGCGCTTGGTCGCCGGTTGACATGCCTAACGTATATCCACGATCCACCATCGCAGATTCCACCAGCAATCTCATTTTAAACAGATATTTCCACTCTACGAACAGAACTGTATCGTTTCTTGACCTTGAACCACCTCGCTCAACATCCATCATCTCAAAAAATCCACGCTTCGTTGTAGCAAATACCTCAGTCACCACCCAGTCTAATTCGTCTCAATATGCCATACATCAACGAGCCCATCGCCGTTGTAGGAAGTGGTTGCCGCTTTCCCGGTGATTCAACAAACCCCTCAAAACTATGGGAGTTACTCCAAGACCCACGAGACGTTCAAAGGAAGATTGATCGCTTTAGGGCCGACAACTTTTACAACAAAGATGGCCACTACCATGGCGCGAGTAACGTGCTTTCAGCTTACCTCCTGAATGAGGACCCTAAGCTATTTGACTCACAGTTCTTCAACATTCCGCTCAGTGAGGCTGAATCTATCGATCCCCAGCAGCGATTACTGATGGAGACCGTCTATGAATCACTTGAGGCGGCAGGAATTAGTATCGAAAGTCTTTCAGAATCTAGTACCGCAGTATATGTCGGTGTTATGTGCAATGACTTTGAGCAAATTGGTAAGCATATATTTTCTCCGCGAGCTTTTGATGTCGGGCTGATACGAGTACAGTCTACGGGGACCCTGAGAATGTACCTATATATGCATCGACCGGATCGCATCGAAGCATCTTGTCGAACCGCATCTCGTACTTCTTCAACTGGCATGGCCCATCCATGACCATTGATACTGCATGCTCTAGTAGTCTGGTTGCTGTTCACCAGGCAGTTCAGGCGTTACGTAGCGGGGAAGCCCCAGTTGCTGTTGCCGCCGGATCAAACTTGATCTTCACTCCAACCATGTTTGTATCCGAGAGTAATCTAAACATGCTGTCAGGTACTGGCCGATCCCGCATGTGGGATGTAAGTGACCCTTGTTCGTCGCATCAGAGTTCGTAAAATATGAGGACTTTATCCACCCAGTATGAGCATATGCTGACATGACTTTTGCGTCTTTAGGCTGGAGCCAACGGATATGCTCGGGGCGAAGGTGTTGGATCGATCATCATGAAGACCCTCTCATCGGCACTGCGTGATGGCGACCATATCGAGTACATAATCCGCGAAACTGGCGTGAACCAGGATGGTAAAACACCTGGCATAACCATGCGTAAGTTACGATTCAATGATACAGTTCTCAACCCCCTCGTCGATTGTGTTGCCTAAGGGGATGCGCATTTGTTTGGAAGTACGTTTTGCAGGATATTCACTAATGTTTCTTATAGCAAGCTCTGAACTACAAGCAAAGCTGATCAGAGATACCTACGCGCGGGCCGGACTTGATCCGCTGAAACGGCGCGATAGATGTCAATATTTTGAGGCGCATGGTACCGGCACACCGGCAGGAGATCCCCAAGAGGCTGGAGCTATCCATAAGGCGTTTTATGCCGACAAGAAAGATCCTTCAGATGAAGATGGTTTCGATAATGAGGACATCCTCCACGTCGGATCTATTAAGACCATCATTGGCCATACAGAAGGAACTGCTGGTATTGCTGGCATTATGAAGGCCGGCCTGGCAATTCAAAATAAAGCGATACCGCCCAACATGCATTTTACCAAGCTCAACCCCGATATCGAACCATTCTACGGCAATCTCCAGGTTCCAGTTCAACTACGGGAGTGGCCAGAAATACCGATCGGCGTGCCGCGACGAGCGTCTGTGAACTCATTTGGGTTCGGAGGAGCGAACGCACACGCAATCATTGAAAGCTATGAGCCCGAGCCGTCTCTTACGCATAGAGCAATCAAGTCTCGCTCACCACCAACTCCGCATTCATTTGTATTCTCTGGAACATCAGAAAAGTCCCTTGCCGCCCAGCTACAAACCTATCTCGACTTCCTGGACGAAAATCCCGACTTCGATCTTGGGAAGCTTTCATGGACCCTGTTCCGAAGGACCGCTCTCAGCTACCGCGTCGCATTCGCCGCCGATTCCGTCACGTCCCTTACTACCAAGATAGCAAAGACCCTGGAAAAGGCCGAAAAGAAAGAGGTTTGGTGTTCTCGCGCCAATCCCAAGATATCGCCCGAGATTTTGGGTGTATTCACTGGCCAAGGTGCCCAGTGGGCGACCATGGGAAGAGAGCTGATCCTCGCTTCACACTTTGCCGAATCTATCGTTGATGATCTTGAAGCATCGTTAGCTGAATTGACCGACGCTCCTGAATGGTCACTCAAGGCTGAGATGCTAGCCTCCAAGGAGGAGTCACGGATCGCGGAGGGTGTCATCTCTCAGCCTTTGTGCCTCGCAGTCCAAGTCATGACTGTCGAGCTACTACGACAGGCCGGAATTCGTTTTTCGGCTGTTGTTGGCCATTCTTCGGGTGAGATTGCCTGCGCTTACGTCTCCGGACTATTGTCAGCAAAGGATGCTATACGCGTTGCGTTTTATCGTGGTAAGTTCACACCGCTCGCAAAAGGCGGTTCCATGATCGCAGCTGGGACGGATATGCAAGACACCATCGACCTTTGTAGCCTGCCGAAACTCAAAGGCAGAGCTCAGTTCGCAGCAAGTAATTCTTCCGCTAGCGTCACCATCAGCGGAGATGCAGACGCGGTCGATCTTGTCGAAATTATAATGCAGGATGAATCCAAGTTCGCTCGTAAGCTGAAGGTGGATACCGCATACCACAGCTTCCATATGAACGTCTGCTCGAAACCTTACATTGAATCACTCGAAAAGTGTGGAATTAAGGTCCTCGAACCAGCTCCAGACGCCTGCCCCTGGTATTCATCAGTCACGGAGAAGAATGAAAGAGTCACTGTGGAAATGGCAAGCGTATTGGAAAGTACTTACTGGCGTGACAACATGCTGAGCCCTGTATTGTTCTCCCAAGCCCTGCAGGCCGCAATCGGCTCGAGTGGTGCTCCAGGTGTCGTTCTTGAGGTCGGCCCTCATCCTGCTCTCAAGGGTCCCGCAAGCACGACTATCGAAGAAGTTGTGGGCTTCTCAGTCCCATACTTCGGCACGCTCTCTCGTGGAGCGAACGACTCTATTGCCCTGACCAGCGCGATTGGCTCCATCTGGACAGTCCTTGGCGCGTCGGCCGTCGATTTCCGAGGCTCTCACCGATGTTTTGCCAAGGAAGCATCGTTCGAGATCTCCAAAGCACTCCCGACCTACTCTTGGGACCACGAAAAGGTTGTTTGGGGCGAGTCGCGTGTGTCCAAGATGCACCGACTCCGGACTGAGACCAAACATGAGCTTCTTGGTGTTCGGATGTCTGATGAGGTTGAAGGCGAACTGCGCTGGAGGAACTATCTGAAACCGAAGGAAATGCCATGGATAACCGGCCACAAAATTCAAGGCCAAATGGTTTTCCCTGCTGCAGGCTTTGCCACGATGGCGTTCGAGGCCGCCCGTAATCTCGCGCCATTCGAGACTACCCGTCTCATGGAGTTACAAAAGTTCAGCATACACAAAGGGTTGTCATTTTTCGATGAGAACACCAGTGTTGAGATTATCTACATCCTTTCCAACATCCTGAAGCAGGAGGACGCAATAACGGCCGACTTTTCCTGCAACGCCTGCCTCAACAAGGATGCTGGGGGCTTCTCCTCTATGGCTAGTGGTAAAGTATCGTTGGCTCTTGGCGAGCCTTCCAAGCGCGCTCTTCCCGAGAGGCCACACTGGCCCAATAACTTTGTGGATACAAACGTAGAGTACTTTTATGAGGAGCTGGCTAACCTTGGATATGGTTACGAAGGCATGTTCCAGGGTGTCACTGAACTGCACCGAACGGACAGTGGCTCCAAAGGTGTATTAAACATTGCCCAGGACCCGGAATCGGCAGTAAATGACTGGATCATTCATCCAGCAACTCTGGATGTTGCTTTCCAGGCAGTCTTCGCTGCAGTCGGTGTAAGCCACGCACTCATCTCTAACTTTGAGAGAACCCTTCCCCAGCTCCTTAAATTTTCGACTGCTGACTCTGCATCTGTGACGTAGGCACCCGGAGACGGCAGGCTCTGGACACTCCACGTCCCAACAATGATAAACAGCATCACCGTGAATCCGAGTACATTCAGTGATACATCGGGCGTCGAGGCTTCACTTCCCTTTGATGCATGCCTTGTGGATGCCATTGACGAGGGTATTGCTGGAGACATAGATGTGTACGATGAGGACGGAAAATACACTGCTGTGCAAATACAGGGACTCAACGTCACGCCCCTCACGAAGCCAAGTCCAGACGACGATCGAGAAACCTTCGCTGCAATGGAGTGGCAGCCCGCTCAACCCGACCTTGGTAGCCGTTGGACTGAGGCCAAGCCCACTGCTGACGAGGAGAAGATCGCGAACTTCACTGAGCGATTGTCGCTTCTTGTTCTTCGCGATCTATGCAACAATATCGCGATCGATGACATTCGAAAGAATGGAACAGAGCATCAGAGAGCTTTGATTGATTGGGCTAAGCACACTGTTGATATAGTTCGAGCCGGAGAACATCCTACGTGCCCCAAACAATGGCTAGCAGATACCTGGGAAGTCCTTCAGGAACCCGCCGAACGGCTCGCTCCCTCGAACCCTCTTTTACAGGCATGCCTCAACGCCAAAGATCAGCTCGGGCTATACATCAACGGGGAATTACCGGCTGACGATACTGAATTTGACCAAGGAATTTTTGCCAGCATCCCCTTCCACCAGGCTTACGTCGAGCGCTTGAGAGATTTGGTCGAGCAAATCGCCTTCAGACACCGCAACATGAGGATCCTGGAAATAGGCTCTAGCGACAGCTCTATTGCGACGAGAATACTGAGCGTTCTCGGTGACAACTTCACGTCGTACACCTGCACTAATGTAGATGAGGCTCACTTTGAGACCATACGCTCGGATCTGGACGGACCATATTCTGGAAGATTACATTCTATGGAACTTGACCTTGAAGAAGATCCGACAGAGCAAGGGTTCAATAGGGGCTACTACGACTTGGTGCTCGTGGGCAACACCCTGCACAATGCGCGTGACCTTCAACAGTCGTTGGCTCACATCCGCTCCATCATGCGCCCTGGAGCCCATCTGGCGCTCCTTGAGCCTACCAGCAGCAGATCGATTGCCGTTGCACTTGTTGGTTGTCTAAGCTCCAACTGGTTTGCTGGTATTGAAGAAGAGCGCAAGTATTCCCCGTTTGTTTCCCAACAGATGTGGGACGATGTCCTCCGCAATGCTGGATTCTCAGGAATTGATGCCTCCACACCGGAAGAGCGTAGTTTTACTGTACCATTCTCCGTCATGTGCTCAATAGCCACTGATGGACATATGGAACTCATTCGCGACCCGTTGGCGTTCACCGGACAGAAGAAGTTCAACAACAGCTTGCTCATCATTGGGGGAGCTACAATGCGCACGAAGCAGCTTGTTAGAGGTCTGGAGAAAACTCTCGGTCCATTCTTCCAGGACGTTGTTCGCCGCGACACCGTGGTAGCAGTCGACTCTCAGACCTTAGACTCATCACCCACCACTATCAACTTAGCCGAGCTCGACGAACCATTATTCAAGCCCTTCACCGAAGAAAAGTTCAAGGCTGCTGTCAAACTTTGCGATAATTTACAGAGCGTGCTGTGGGTCACGGCGGGAAGCCGAGGGGAGGACCCATACATGAACATGATGACAGCAGTCGGCCGTTGTTTGGAGGGTGAGATGCCCAGCCTTCGACTACAGTTCCTCAACTTCGACGGTAGCGACCGACCGACTCACGAGATCTTGGCATACCACCTGCTCCGATTACATATCACACACGGTATAAGTGCTCGGCCTGGTACCATGAAGGCTGGCGAGCCGCTGTACACGGTAGAGCGCGAGCTGACAATCCAGAACGGCACTTTGCTCATTCCTCGTTACATCTTCTCCGACACAATCAACACACGTCTCAACTCTGACAGGAGGCTCATCACTCACGAAGTCGAACCAAACCACACAGCTGTCGAACTGGACAGCTCGAATTCCACTTATGAGCTGCTCGAGCGTAAGACAGAAAGAGACGATGAGTTATGTAAGACATTGCCAGAGGATGCGCGTTCGATTAGGGTTTCCGCATCCAAAGGACTGCTCAATGCGATCAGGATCAACGGTGCGGGCTACTTCCATGTCGTTCTAGGTCGAACTTTAGAGGATCGCAAGGTCGTTGCTTTGTCCGAGCACAACCAATCTCTCATCTCTGTCTCCGACTCGCACATTGTCGAAGTAGAGGTCGAAGATGACAGTGAGCAGAACCTGCTGCTGCAGGTTGGTGCCGAGCTCTTGGCTGGGAGCATTATGTCGGATGCCACTGGCTCTGTACTCGTGCATGAGCCCTCCCAGATACTCGCAGATAGCCTCGGTAGTCTTTGGCATACTGGCAAGTCCGTTGCGATGACGTCTACGTCGTCTACAGTCCGTGGAGCTACAGTCATTCACCCGTCTTCTCCAGATCGCGCGCTAGCTCGAGCTGTTCCGCGGGACACAACGCTCTTTGCAGACTTTTCGAAGACCAGATCTCGCCTTGATGGCTTCCTTCCCATCGGCTGCACAGCGAAAACCGCGACGGATTACATCAGTCCCGCCGCTTCTGCCATCGGCACCATCGACACGGATATTCTCCCAGGCGCCGTGCAACGCGCACTTCGCTCTTATAGGCGCCGAAATGAAGAGCCAGATATCACTCCTGCCTTGGAACTGCTGGAAAAGCCGATCGAAGCTCTTGACTTCCAGTTGGTTGACTGGACCGCCGCCAAGACTTTGCCCGTTGCTGTCGAACCTGCCGACGTTTCCACCCAATTCCGCTCTGATCGCACCTATTTCATGGTAGGTCTAGCTGGAGAGCTTGGTCTCCAAACCATCAAATGGATGGTGTCTCGTGGTGCGAAATACATCGCCCTCTCATCCAGAAATCCGAAGGTTAACGCAGGATGGCTGGAGTACGTTTCTTCTCAAGGCGCCACGGTCAAGTTGTACGCCATGGACGTGACCAGCCGCAATTCTGTCCGGTCTGTCCACAAGACGATCTGTGCAGAGATGCCACCTATCGCTGGTGTCATGAACGGGGCAATGGTTCTCATTGATGCCCTCTTCTCCAACAATGACTTCGCCACATTCTCCAAGGTCCTTCGACCCAAGGTTGATGGAACTGTTTACCTAGACGAGATCTTCAACAAGGACGACCTTGACTTTTTCATCGTCACGTCGTCTCTCGCTTCAGTTTCAGGCAACATCGGGCAGACTGCATACGCTGCAGCGAATGCCTTCATGTGCAGTCTTATTGCAGGTCGGCGTATGCGCGGACTTGCTGGCAGTGCTCTGAACATGCCAGGTACATACTTCTCTCTTCAATCTGATCCAGACTAATGTAGCATCAAGGTATTGTCGGTCTCGGTTACTTGAACCGCGACCCTCGCAAACTGTGGCGTCTCAAGAAGATTGGCTATGTCAATATCAGCGAGTGGGAGTTCTTTCAGTTCTTCTCCGAAGCCATCGTGGCTGGTCGTCCAGACTCTGGTCTGAACCCCGAAATCACGGCAGGATTACAAAGAAGCGATGTTTCGACGGTTGAAGACCCTCCACATTGGTTCTTGACCCACCGCTTTGCGACTTTGCACAAAGTTCCGGCATCAGGTGGAGCTGCCACCGACAGCGATAAGGACGGCGCTTCTACTCGGAACAAGCTCGCTGAGCTGACCAACGAAAGTGACATAAAAAGTACCATCTTGGAGGATCTCATCAACGTTCTCTGTATGCGACTGAACATAGACTCTTCGGATAACGCAGTCACCCCCGATACTGCCATTGTTGAGTTGGGTGTCGATTCGCTGCTTGCAGTAGACATTCGCGCGTGGTTTACGAAAGAGCTGGATCTCGATATGCCGGTGCTCAAAATTCTCGGAGGTGCCAGCGTTCAAGAGCTGGTTGACGATGCTGTTGGCAGACTGGATACCCAATTGGTACCGCTATTGGCTTGCGATGGAAATGCCACTGCGTCGGGAGAGGAACCGGCTACAGTGACGGACCAAGATGACCTAGCAACCGGAACCGCGCAGACTGAGAGCACTTCAATTGAAGAAAGTTCATCAGCCGAGACGCCAGCGGGACCACCGGCAGAAGAGGTGCTTTCTGTCGCCCCTCTTGATCTTCCGGTCATTGAAGAAGTCGAGGCGCCTCCCATGCGCCTTGCTCAACAAGACCTGAGTATCGCCCCTTCTTCGACCTCATCATATGGGTATGACTCCTCTGATGCTGCAGGGCCAAGCTCGGAAGCAGAACGAAGCTCGGGAACGCAGACTCCGATCACCGAAGACACAGACTCAGAGCCGGACGAACTTGGGCAAAGGGAAGAGAGAATATCCCGGGAGGAAATTTTCAAGGAGTGCATTACGCCAGAAGACTTCGAAGAGCCAGCTGCTCAGCTGCTTTCCAAGGTCCCAGATCGACCTGAAGGACAGCTCGAGTTCATCAAGAAGACAAAGATGTCCCACGGAACATCCCGTTTCTGGTTCTTGATGCAATATCTCCAGAACCCGACTTCCTTTAACCTCCTGGCTCATCTCAAGTGCACGGGACCCGTCGAATTCGATACCGCCGAGAAAGCCGTTCGCGAACTTGGCAACCGTCATGAGATCTTTCGCACAGCTTTCTTCGCGGATGAGACACGCGGGAATGAGCCAACAATGGGCGTCATGAAAGAGTCGAACCTTCAACTGGAAAGGCGCAGCTCGGTGACCGAGAGCGACATCGAAGCTGAAGTCAAGGAGCTCCAGGACTACGAATTCAAATTGGAGCAAGGCGAGACGATTCGCGCAAAGATCCTGTCTGTAGACGAGAACACTCATCACGTTCTCTTTGCCTTCCATCACATTGCCATGGATGGTTTCAGTTTCAACATTCTGCTCGCAGAAGTCAACCAGCTTTACGACCGCCAGAAGCTTGCTCCTGTGAGTATGCAATTCACAGAGTTTGCTGAGCGCCAACGCAATCAAATAACAGACGGCAGCTTAGATGGGGAATTTCAATTCTGGAAAGACATGTACAGCCAGAAGTTGCCATCAGGAGAGATGAAGCCAGACTTCCCGGAGCCGCTTCCTCTTTTCAATCTTGCCCAGAGCACCCGCAAGAGTCTGGACAACTACGAGTTCGAAGAGTCTTCGGTTGTCCTTGGTACTAGGATGCTTCGCCAAATCAAGACCCAATGTAAAAAGTACAAGATAACCCCCTTCCACTTCTTCCTGGGAGTATTGCGCACCTTCCTTTTCCGACAACTTGATGTCGAGGATCTGGTTATTGGAATCGCGGATGCCAACCGAACGGACGACTCCGTCGCAAGCACCATCGGCTTTATGCTCAACTTGCTTCCTCTACGCTTCAAAAGCAATGAAGCGGATCAAAACATCGCCTTCAAAGATGTGGTAGCCGAAGCTCGTAAAACAGCTTATGATGGACTGGCCCATTCCAAGCTGCCCTTCGACGCCCTGCTGGAGAAGCTCAATATCCCTCGTTCGGCAACACACAGCCCACTGTTCCAAGTCTGGATGGACTACCGGCCTTTCCGACCCGATTACATGCCTACCATGTTCGGCGGTGAGGCAAGTGGCGAACAGACTGTAGGTCGCAACGGTTACGATCTGACTCTTGACGTGAATGAAATCGATGGTTCTGAGACGCGAATCTCGTTCCGCACGCAGAAGTATCTCTATTCAGCAGAAGCTACACATGCGTTGTTCGATAGCTACATGAGGCTGGTCAAGAGTTTTGCCAACGACTTTGAGGCGCCAGTCAATTCAGTTTCGTTGTGGGAGGAGAAGGAATTGGAATCAGCAAAGACTCTTGGATTAGGTAAGTGCACATCGCCAGGCTCACGAAATATGCTCACTCTTGTAGGACCCGAGCTCAAACTTCAATGGCCTGAGACCCTCTCGCAGCGCATTGCCGACATCGCGTCGCAGCAGCCAGACAAGGAAGCCGTCAAAGATGGTAACGGCAAGTCCTGCAGCTACAATCAGCTCCAACACCGCATCCAGGCGATCAGCAAAACTTTGACTCAAGCTGGAGTAGCCCAAGGATCCCGAGTAGCTGTATTCCAGCAGCCTAGCGTTGATTGGGTGTGCTCGCTGCTTGGTATCTGGCATGCCGGTGGTACCTACATCCCGATGGACCTCACGAACTCGCTTTCTCGCTTGGCTGCGATTGCCGCGTCCGCCAAACCCACAGCGATCGTCTGCCACGATGAGACCGAAAGCCTGGTTCCAGAACTCAAGTCTACCGCATCAGGTCTCGTGAATGTGTCTAGCCTACAACAAGCCCAACCAGTCACAAAGACACAGGCTAAATCTACTGGTACCGCCGCGATACTTTTCACGAGCGGCTCGACTGGCACTCCCAAAGGTGTTATTCTTCGGCATTCAGCCTTTCGAAACACGATCGAAGGTTTGACCCAACGATATGATATCGGTGCCGAAAGGGTGCTTCAGCAGAGCGCATTTACATTCGACTTTTCGCTCGATCAGATCATGTGCGGGCTTGTGAACGGCGGCTCTGTATATGTAGTCACGAAGCAGGATCGTGCAGATCCAGCTGCCATAGCGAACATCATCGCGAATGAGAACATCACTTACACGCGCGCCACGCCTTCAGAATACGCTGGCTGGATCACTTATGGGGCTGAAAAACTTGCCCGCGCTACTAGCTGGCGGTTTGCTTGGGGAGGCGGTGAAATCATGCCGCAGTCCCTACCAGAAAGCATTGCGGCACTCGGACTTGAGGCTCTTCGTCTTTACAACTCTTACGGCCCAGCGGAGAGCATTACTTGCACGAAGACCGAAGTTCCGCTGGATTTTGAAGCGCCAGAGGATGGCTTGACGGACACCGACATCCCCGCCGGTTATCCTCTTCCCAACTACTCCGTGTACGTTGTCGATCGCAATCTCGACCTCATTCCTCAGGGATCCACTGGCGAGATCTTGATTGGAGGTCCCAGCGTTTCTGCGGGCTACTTGAATCAAGAGAAACTGTCCGCATCCAAGTTCATCAGCAATCCCTGGGACAAGGGCATCGTTTATAGAACTGGCGACACTGGCTACCTCCGCCATGATGGCGCCCTCATGTTCAAGGGGCGCATTGCTGGGGACACGCAGGTCAAGATTCGCGGTATCCGTATCGATCTCCAAGATGTCGAATCTTGCATCCTTGCGGCCTCCGAAGCTGCTTTGCACAAAGCGATTGTGAGTGTGAGAGATGGTGACGTGCTGGTGGCCCACGTACAGTTCGCGGACGGTCAGTACGACGAGGAAGCGTCGCAGCAAGCTTTCCTCCGGCAGATGCGCTTCCTGCTCCCGCTACCAGTCTACATGATTCCATCAGTCTTCGTGCCAGTCGACCAACTACCTGTCAACAGCCACGGGAAGACCGATCGTCAAGCTGTTTCGTCTTTGCCACTCCCGACTGCGCAGTCCAATATAGAGCGCTCTGAGGAGAACTTCAGCGATACGGAGCGCAAGCTCATTGAGATTTGGAAGGAAGTTGTGCCCGAGGACATGAAGGGGCTCATGCTGCCCAACGTTAAGACGAGCTTCTTCGAGCTCGGAGGGAACAGCTTGTTGCTTGTTGGTCTGCAGAGAGCTGTGAAGCAGGAGTTTAGAGTATCGCTGGATATCGTTGATTTATTTGAAGCAAGCAGCCTTGGAGCAATGGCTGCGAAGATTGAGGGTAGAAATGCGTAGTTGTCTGTACGTAGAAAGCAATGCAATAGCGCGTAGTATCGCAATTTGATACAATGCAAATATTATTAGTTAACTGAGTTTAATGTTGGTAGACCTTGTACGATCATACGAGTGAATAACAACGAGATTCTTCTGGTGACTGTTATTGGTATTAATTGATCTATGAACGTGGGTGCTACGAAGGTATACCTACTCAGGTATGGCGTTATGGAACACCCCCTATTCCAAAACTAAACTCTTTCAGGAAATTACGATCGTCGCTCGAGCCAACCCGAACACTACAACCTTCTGCCCTTCGTCGCATAATTAACTCTTCTAACACTTCTATCTAGTCCTTTGCATTATTTAGTCTACAGTATTAGCCTATTCTTTAGGTCCTTCCCTTTAACGCATTGTTGTTAATGTAAACGTCTGTTATTAGAGCAATGCCTAAGGTAAATAACTGTCCTAAAAATGTTAGAGAACATCTTATAAGACATGATCTCTTCATAAATAAGCTAGAGCTAGTTATTATCTGCCGTTCTTACAAATTCTCTCTTAGCGATTCTCTAAGCGCTGTCGCAAACTACCTTGTCAAGAAGCATAACGTACCTAAAGCGACTACAAAAGAGCTAAGGCAGCTGTTGCACCCCTACACATTCTTAGGACCGGAAGCCTTGCGCCTCCGCCCAGATGGATCTACTCCGCACCCGCATCTCCGAGTACAGCCTGGCATTGCCTGCAGGCACTGCTCTTTAAAAACCACCAGCCATGAAGTACTAAGTTGCTACTTATCTAAAAACCATAGAGTAAAGCGAAAATCACTAACATAGCTCCACAACTACGTGGTTAGCGGTTTATAGCTGCAAAGCTAAGGATAGCACAGTGCTGCTAGATACTAGATTGTGAAGCTGGAGTCCTTAATCGCGCAGGCTCTTGATGACAGCTTGCTTTAAGACTCTATGCCGCGACTCTCTCGATTAGAGGCGTTACATCGGAAAGAGCAGGACAGTCTGTTAGCTCAACATAAGGCATCTGCTACTGACAGTGGTAACACTGACATAGCTCTTAATACGAATTAGATGCAGCGCACAGGATGGGCTAAAACCTTCGCCGATTCAGATCGATCATTTCTTGCGAAATTAGCACAGATGCCTCAGGTTGCGGAACATGGCCTGTTACTGGGCACCTCTAACAGTATCAACATCTATAGCTGCAAGGCGGACGAGCAAAGGCTAGTGCTTATAATCGCGGCTCTGGGTCGTGTATTCGACTAGTGTGCAGACACTGTTCGACATACGGACGTATCGATGCGATGTTGGCTACGCAGTTAGGTCGTCGATCGGCCATACAAGGCTCCATTTGAGCTAGTTAGGCGTGAGAGCACTTCTTACAGCTATCAAAGGCTAATAAAAAGATGCGTTTGCTTTTGCTTCTGTCTGTAGAGGATAAGTAAGGAAGCAAAGCAACAACTAGCGAAGAGGGGACTAACAGAAAGCAAATGTTAAGCCCTTGCCTAAGTGTAGAATGATGATATGTGGTCTTTGTGCCCTGCAGAGGAAGCGCATAAGCTGGACGACTATAGAATAATAGCGAGATTTCCCTTAACACTGCGGGAAATTGCGGAAGCTTTAGGGGAAGATGATGCAGACAGCGATAAGGCTTCCACAATTTCTGATAGTAGCGAATGCTTAGTCGGAGTCTAACTCGAACAAAATCTAAGTAATTTTAAGGCTAACACATCAGATTGCGAGCTTAAGGAATTATCTAGTGACCTAAGGTCTATGGCAAAGCGTCTCAATAGCTCTTAGCATAACGCGCTTATTAGCAGCTTAGGAGAAAATGTAGCCGTGACAACGACAGAAAGAGAGAGAGTATTAGGGCTCGAAGCAGCGCTGGAAGACCTGATGCTGCGCTTTAGGTACTTCCTCGTGACTGAAGAATACGAAGATGGCAACTCTGCCTCTACTCTTCTCGTATACTTCAGTAGCATCCTTAGAATTTCGATTAATAGTTTAACTTTTAAAAGACCTTCGAATTATATATTAAAGTTGTCAGCGTTAATCTACTGCAGCCGACTGCTTATCATTAAGTCTACCCTGCCTTGCTTTGCGCACCAGTACATAGGATAGCTAGCGCGGCCCCAGTACAATCAGTCAGAACAGCTTAACTGAGTGCGTAGAGCTAAGATGTGCCTTAGATCACAAGCGCTAATAGACGAGTTTTTAAGCCTACGTAACTACAGACGAGCGATTAGTTAGTCTGATGGGCCAGCCTTTCGGGTGACCTAGAGCCAGGATGCTGACATAGTGTCTTAAGCCGGAGTAGAGTTGTCTATAGATTAGTTCTAAAAGATTAGCTACAATACTATTAATTGCGCTACAGCTGTCTGCAGACAAATAATGTATAAGTGGTGTCCTAAGTCCAATCTTACACGCATCCACGACAGGCTGTCTAACACTACTCTTAGCTATTCGTTCGTAACTAATCCTGCTAACGGTCTAGAAGAAGCGTACCTTAAGCTTTCTAGAAGAGCATGTCTGGCGACCGCAAACAGTCTGATAACGGACGATGATTGGGACTCGGTCGCGGTCCGCCGCTACCTTGATCGGTACGATCATCTGACACACCTCCTGGTCCTATTAGTCTACCTTGTTGGCGGGCAAGCCCTAAGAGGAACTGAACTCTTCGCTTTGGAGCATTGCAATGGAGCTTCGACGTCTTGCGGAGTCTGCGTCCACGCTGGCAAGATGGCACTGATTAGTCGACATTACAAGGCTCGCCGCACGACTAATAGCGAGTTTTAAGTAGTTAGATTTCTTCGTAAAGAGCTGAGCAAGATCCTGTATTACTATCTAGTGTTTATTTAGCCCTTCGCTTGCATGCTGTTCTGAATCTGCTACAACACAGACGCTAAAAGTACGCTTTTGTTTTTATCTCTAGTTAATCTAAAGAAGCCTATTAAAACATCTGTTTTATTAAAAATACTTTGTAAGCAGACTATTAGCACGCTTAGGTTCCCTATAGGTGTGCAGGTGTATTAATAGCTCTTAATTGCAATTATAGAAAAGCACGTTAAATAGATTGCAAATCCCTTTAATTAACATAACGACAAGAGTAAAGAAGCGGACATTAACGTGTCGTTTGCGTAGCAAAGTGGGCATCGCCCCCTGCAGAGAGGGACGACGTACGGACTAGACAGAGCTTTTCCTGATAGTCTCTAGCCTGCACTCTTGCGCATTTACGAATAGGCATTAAACGAATAGCACGAATTCTTGCAACTGCGATGTACTAATATTAGTATATCTTCTAACACAGGAGAGAGAAAAAAGCGAGGGGTTCAATTATCTGTAGACTGTAAACCTCCGAAAAGGCGCCGCACTGCTAGCCCTCCGAAGCACGTAGAACACCTACCCTTGCAGGACCACCATACATCGCTTCAACACGGCAAGCACAAGACCGGAAGCGGCCCTTGAGCAAGTGCAACCGAAGCTGCCTTCTATAGAACTGCCCCAAGAAACTTTTAGTCCGGGTCCGTGCCTATCTTTGGCCGTCCAAGTCCTCTTAAGCGTGATAGTGTGCTTAAGGAGAGGAAGCTAATTTCTGCTCACGTAAAGAGCCAAGAAGCTGAAGCGAACAAATACTTTAACACCCCTTACTGCTTACATGGCATTGGGGAAGCGTTTGTGCAGTGGGCAAACGTTAGCTGCCAGCTATGTTACGCAAGCACCGGGGAGCCGGAACCAGACCACAATCTAGAACATTGCAGACGACGAGATGCCTCTGACAAGGCTCAAAAGATCTTCAATTAGCTCTAAGATCTGAAGCTTCTACGGCTCGTGCCTATCGTCAATGGGTGAGAGGATTAAGGTCGATTTGGGGGTTAATCCCCTGAGAAACCCTAACCCAGGGCTCTAAATGGAACGAGGGCTAGTTCCATTTTACACTATGTTCAGAAATATACAGAATGCAGGTATTTTATAGCACGCACCCCTGCAAAAAGCTATTCTATTTAGCACCTTTAAGAGTTAGTCTATTTATATTACTGTATTGCAATTGCTCTAAAATTTAAGTATATAAAAGAGGATATTAGGTTGCACTTTTTATATAATTTGCATAATATAATTTAATAGGGTTAGTGTAAGTAGATTTACGTGTTAGGGTGAACAGGCAGGAGTATGGACTACTGACTTTTGAGATAGAAAATGCACTAATTATCTTTAGTCGCTTACTAGGGCTACTAACTAGTACTATAAACACGAACAACAAGCCTATTGCGGCCTGAATAGCTCAAGCAAAGTTAGCTGGCGAAGCCGCCGAGCAGAGCTTTTTACCGACTCGGCGGAGGACTCGACGTCGCTGCTTTCCTCGTCGGTACTATCTACGACCTCCTCGACCTGCGAGGCCGAGCCGTTTTCCTCGATGTAGAGCTTCTCGCGGCCCTGGATGGGCCCGCCCTGGAGGCCTTCGTTGCCGATCCAGGCGTCGAGGGCCCTGCTTGCAGCACATGCGTCGGGGTTCACGCGCTCAATTAGGTCCAGCTAAAGCAGCTACGCATGTGCTAGGACGTCTTTTACCTATTTATTAGAGACGCTGTTAGGCAGCAGACAGAGACTACCCTAGCCGAGCCTGTCTGCAACCTAATACCAGCGGGTCGCCTAGGTTAAGCGCCGGACTAGGCGCTTTCAATCCTATTTTGTGCTGTTAGGCTGTATCTCCTCCCACAGACAGTCGATGACCTGGGTCCTGGCACAGCGCCGATCGTCGTCAAGCTTGCGGGTCTTTGCGTGGTACTCGCGGCCGAGGAAAGCTATAGCCTAGCGGTACTCGATCATGATGGTGGCCAGGCGGTCCTCGGCCACGCAGCTCATGTGCCAGGCTCGCTGGAGGGCGTTGCCCCGTCCGCTACGTTGAAGTG